>CAUYLG010016116.1:0-54370 GCA_963573385.1 Cacajao melanocephalus
GCGTGGTCGCCCCCCGGCGTGGGGGGGCGCCGGTTCGTCGGGGGGGGGGGGGTTGAGCCCTCTGGGGGGGGCTGTCACTCCTGGGGGGGGGGGCGAGCTGACAGTGGGGTGGGGTGAAATGACAGTGGGTGGGGTGAGATGACAGTGGATGGGGGGAGATGACAGTGGGTAGGGTGAGATCTCAGTGTGTGGGGTGAGATAACAGTGGGCGGGGTGAGATGACAGAGGGGTGGGGGGAGATGACAGTGGGGTGGGGGGAGATGACAGTGGGCGGGGTGACATCTCAGTGTGTGGGGTGAGATAACAGTGGGCAGGGTGAGATGACAGAGGGGTGGGGGGAGATGACAGAGGGGTAGGGGGAGATGACAGAGGGGTGGGGGGAGATGACAGTGGGTGGGGTGAGATGACAGTCGGGAAGTGCTGAGTTCTGTCCTCTGTCTTTCCTCTGAGGACTTGGCCTGTGAGGGGACAAGGCAGGGGTGGCTGCCCCTTAGCCGCAGTGGAAGCTTCCTGCTGAGTGTCTGGACCCTGCTCCAGCTGTTGCTCCCTGTGGCGCTCCTTTGGTGGACACGCTCCCCACACAGGCTGCCTCTTCTCTGGCCCTGCAGCTGGGGCATACATGCTGTGTAGGGCATCCTCATGCTGCCCTTCGGGGAGTGAGTGTGGGTCTGTGGCAGGGGGTTCCGCAGGGAACACAGTGCTGCAAAGAGCCTGTCTGGTGTCTGTGTTGTTGTAGAGAATGGAGGCAGTGGGTAAAGGAGGAATGCTGTTTCCTGTGTCCTGGAGCCACATGAAGTGGGAAGGGAGATGAAGCCTGGGAGGGGAGCAGGGTGAGCTTCTCAATGGAGGGGCTGCTCTGGCTTCTGAGACGTTCAAACAAAGACCTCCTTGCACTTTGTCACGGGCGAGAGCAGATGACCAGATGGGGCTCCGCTGGTGGGCAGGGCCCGGCTATTTTCTTATCCCCAGCACTGATGGCCCTGTGGTTGAGTGAGGGGCAGACAGGCAGCCCCAGGGAACATGGTCTGTGGGGTTTTCTGAGCCTCTTGTCTCTCTGAGCCCTCCCCAGAATCGCCCTTAATGGTTCATTCACGGCAGTGGTGTTTTTGGCAGGTTCTCCTAAACTCTTCCAGTTCCAAAGCTGCTTCCACAGTTTTAGGTATTTGTTACAGTAGCACCCCCTATCTTGGTGCCAATTTCCTCCTAATACCATTGCCTGGGAGTTAGGATTTCAACACATGAATTTTGGGGAAACATATCCAGACCACAGCACCCCCTTCCTTTGAGTTACTGGCATCTTTTTGGGTGAGCCATTGAGAGGCAGGTGGAGCTGATCCGGGGGTGCCTGTCTTAGCCTCATGCCTGGCGTCCCTAACCAGGGGGTCACTGGAGGCGGACAAGCCCAGCGAGGGAGGCCCATGAGGCTGCTACCCAACTGCTGTGTGCTGTTGGGTGTATCACGGACCTCTCTGAACCTCAGTGTCTTCTGTATAAGAGTGGTAGTGATTCTGGCCTCACAGTGTGGTTTTAAGGAGCGGTTGGGCTCCCAGCGTTCTCACAGACAGTGTGCCCTGGCTCCTAGTGAGGTGAAGACTCCTGCTTCTTGCTGTTTGGGTCCCCCTGAGATGTTTGTTGGAGAGGAGTCTCCTGGACCACAGCTCACCTCTGAGCCTACTCCCTCTCCAAATGCCTCCCATGAGGGAACAGGTGCTGATTGGATTGGAGGAAGCTGAGTCACTGTTTGGGCTGCTTTTAGCAGTGGGTGTGGCCAGCAGGTGTGGTTGGTGGGCAGGGTCATCATGTGAAAGGCCCCGCCTCCCCCTTCTCGCTTCAGGTCCTGTGTGCTGGCCTGGGCTTAGGCAGGGCCTAGGTGACCAGGCGGGCCCACGTAGGATATATCTGGGGCTGATGTAGCCTTCATTTCCTTCTCGCTGAAGCCATGATATCTCTCCCGTAGCCTCAGGTGGTCTAGCAAAGGTCGGGGAATGGTCCTGGTGGGTGATGTTGACCAGTTGGGGTCGATGTGAGATTATGGGGTCAAGTCATTCCAATAATGGCAGCACTCAGACGTGAGCTGTGTGTTGGTGAGTAGACCATTTTGTCACAGAAGCTTTTTTCTTTTTTTAACCTCCATACCCTTTCTCTTCCAGGACTGCAGCCTTTGGCGCCTAAGACCCAAGACACCAAGCTTTTGGAGCCTAAGTGTAGGGCACTGCTAGGTGGCACTCGTTTGGTCTCCTCTGACTAAGCCCTCCTCCTTCTGTTTGGTGCTGTGTCTCCAGCCAGGGAGTGAGCTGTTTCAGGGGACCCTTTGCCTCCACCAATGCCCCTACCACATGTTCTCAGTTCCCCCTGACCTCAGTTCTTCCCTTTACCTCCACTGGCCCCCGTGGAGCCCCCACCTGCCTGCCAGCAATGCCCAAATACCTCTCCCGCCCACCTCTGGCTGTCTACTAGATGTGGCTAATGATGCTGAAAATGCCTGTTGGAAACAGATGCTCGGTGCCACAAAGAAAAATCAGCACTGAGACAAAGGATCTTTCAGCAACACAATTTTTACTTCCTGGACTGCAGGAAGGGTACTCTCACTAGCCATCTAGCCATGAGAGTACAATGAACAAAGGAAAACACACAAGTTTATCCCTTATGCATTTGGGATTGTCCTTACTGCTGTGTCTGATCTCCGTTGGCTGAAGCCAGACCTCACAATCTAAACTAAAACTCGATTGGCTAACAACTTAAAACTTTTCTAAACAGGTAAAAGTAGTCGAGAGCTGGGGCATGTCTGTGAACACGTCCAGCACAGATATTTCGGTTAAAGTACAAGGACATAAAATGTACTACGTGCCTGTAAGCATGGCATGTCTAACAGCTACATAGGATAGGGCTTAACAAAGATTTATTAGCGCATTCTTTAACAGGAAAGGAAAGTTTAAAAAGGAACCTTTCTATTTCCTACATGCCCAAAACTTCAATCCTCACCTCTGTCCCCCACCCCGTCCACTCACCGCCTCCAGTTTCCCTGCAGCCTCTTCATCTGAGAACAAAGGCGACTGTGGGGCTGGCGTCCAGCACAGCTGCCAGCCCTGCCCTGCTGCATCTGGGCGGTGAAAGGAGGCACTGGCAGACAGGCCTCCTCCCCAGACATCTGCAAAGCTGTAGGGTGGCAGAAGCAGCAGACAGACACCCCAGGGCAGGCTGGGATCCAGGGCAGTGGGGGTGTGTCCCAGTGGGGATTATCTTCCCGAGTGTTTAAAGCTGAACCAGCTGGCTAGACCATGGTGTTCGACACTCAGTGAGAGGGCTGATTTGGGGTGGCTTTGTCTCTGCGTCTGGATGTCACCCAGTGGCTACACTAAGGTACCTGGGCTTCCTATGTGTCCTGGTCCAGGTTGCTAAATGGAGGGTCCAGCCCTACAGGGTCCTGTGAGCCCCTCTCTTCAGATGCGGAGACGAGAAACTGTGGAAATAAAAGATACAAGACAGAGAGAGAGAGAAAAGAGAGTTTGGGCCCGGGGGTCTACTGCCAACCAAAGCTTGGAGCCTGGCAGTGGCCCTGAGTGCCTGGGTGCTCTGACTTCTATTGAGTACAAAGCAGCGGGCAGGGAAGGTAGGGTGAGGTCATGGTGGTCAGTAACAGGGTCAGGTAAATCACGTGTCTTAGAGGTAGGGGGCCCAGGACTTTCAAGTAGCTGAGATGAGGAGAAAACCTAATGCGTCAGCACTTTTCACGTATTTGTCAGAAATATCAAGGACATTAAGATTATGTTACTATTATTAATTCTTATCTTCTGAGAAAAAAAGAAACCAGGTGCAGAAGTAGAGCATGAGAGTGGACATGGAATGTGACCACTGAAGCACAGCCCCACATAGAGACAGTTAAGCCCCCGATGTCTGAGGGCCTCCCCGACAGCTGTCAGGCCCACCGCAAGACCTCGGAGGAGCGGAGTTTTCTCCTAACTCCCCTGAGGAAGGAGATGTCTCGGTCATTTTGGACGTCTCCTTCCCTAGCTGGCTAAACAGTGGGCGCTTTCATAGCGCTGGCACTGCCACACAGCCAAGGCGCCCTCCAGGAGGGCTTAGAGCATCTTGCCTTAGGATCACTTTGTTCACAATGTCACCTCAGTTCCATGCTTCATAACCCGATAATCATTAGTAAAATTAAACGTTATATTGAGTATATATCTTTACGATTATAAGTAACTATAAGATTATGTATGATTATATAAAGGAATAACTATGTGCTTATATTTCTAATTCTTTTCTAAATCAATATTTATATGGGAATGGCCTGAGGCTTCAGACCCATGCCACGGCACTTGTGGGGTTCCCCCTCAACAGCTAAATGGCGTCATGCTCTGATTCTTCAGTCCTTTACTCAAACGCCTCTGGGCTCCCCTGCCCTCAAGACATTTTAAAAGCAAAGTCTGACCATACTGTCCCTGTGGACCGTAGTGCACTGACGTGTAAATGTTTAACAATGGCTCTGGATAAAAAGCCATGATTGGCAGTGTTTGCCAATTACCGTGGTGTAAATCTCCCCATCATGGCCAGTTTCAAACTACCAACCAGAAGTCACTGACTATGCCATGGGGAAGAGATCACAGTAGCACATTGTCACACAGGCTCTTCTATATAGACATAACCTCAATGGCAGAGAAAACAGTACAGTGTAGTCAAATGTTAGAAAGTTTTGAGTATTTATCTTTTTTTGAATATAATTTTATTTTTAATAATGGCTGTGCTTAACAACTGATGTGCAAAATTCCTGAAAACGTAATAGTCTGCTTGGGAGCTGGCACAAGCACACCCTGCTACAGGGTCAGACCCAGACTCCTGGGACAAAGCCTACACCGGTGGCCTCTGCCATCTGGACTCACCGTCCTTCACAAGCCACGTCCCACACCAGCTGCCTGGATCCACTTGCTGGACCCTGTTGATCTTAGCCCCTTCCATCCTGTCTGAGCCTCCCTCCCTCCATCCTTCCCTTTCTCTTTCTCACCCTCCCTCTTTCCCTGAGTATTTATGGAGCCCATTGCTATCTGGCAGGGCTTTGCAAACCCGGGGATGCAAATGTGGCCTCTGCCCTCTGGAACTGGGGTCTTCTCAGAGCTGGGTCCCCAGGACTATATGAAGCTTCCAGATTTGGGTGAACAGGGAGCTCAACTTTTGGCTGGAGCCGCGCGGCCCTTCCTCAGCTGTTAACCCTACAGCAGCCCCCAGATTGGGCCCAGGACCCCTTCAGTTACCTGGATGATACCCTGTGTGTTTGCCCCCCTACCCCCAGCCCACCCTGGGACATGCATTTCCAAGAGCTCAGAGGCGGAGCTCCTGGGTGTATTCCTTCCCTAGATGGCCTGCGTGATGGCTTGGGGAGGTCCAGGAGGCCGCCTTGGTGATCAGCAGCATGTAAGCACTGGTGGGGATGAGGGAGCCCGGAGGGTCCTACTACGCACCCCGCACACAGGGGACTTTCCTCTCTGCTGCACTGTGTATGCCCCTACCATTTCAAATTAAAGTCTGGCACCTTATACAGGGAGACGTTTTGCTGGAAGATGAACTTAAATGCAGGCAGTATCACAGGGGTCGAACAGGAAGCAGCAGGGAACAGTGCCCAGTGCAGCCTCTGGGGACGAGACCTGGGCTTGGTCCTGCCTCTAAGAGTCACTGCTGTGTGACCTCAGGAAAGTTACTCAAAAACTCTGAACCTCAGATTCTTGGTTGTGTAAGGGCAACAACAAATACTTCATGGTTGGTTGTGAGAATTACTTAAGCTGACACAAGAAACGCAACAGTGGCTTGTGTGTGCTGAATGGGCAGGAAGTTTTCTGCTGCGTAATTTGAGATACTAAAAGCAAAGATGATTATTGGGCGTCACCTGGTGGCCAAATGCTACCATTACACCTTAGATTGTGCCCAGCGGGGTAATTTTTTATGCAGGGCTCGAGGACTCACAGGCCCTGCTGGTGGTGAATTGCCTGCCGCCCCTTCCTGCTTATGTCGGCTCCTTGACCGCTGTAGTTGGCGGCCTCCTCGGAAAAGGGGAGGATTTCATTGGACAGGCATCTTCACTACACCTGTCCCGGACTCTTCAGAGCTAGCTCCTGCTCTGATGCCTCCAGGGGGATCGTCCTCCAGCCAAGGAAGCTGGTCCCTGCTGCAGCTGGGCTGGGGACTGCCAGGGATTCAAGGGCCTTGGAAACGGAGACGGCAGCGGGGGTGGGGGTGGGGTGGGGTGTGTGTGTGTCTGGCGCCAGTTTCCAGGTGAACCGTAGGGCCTCATTCCGGATTTTAAAACCCGAGTTGTGACTGGGCCTGGGCTGCGGGTTCTCTGCAGTCCCCGCCCCTGTGGGCAGCCCTGCTGTGTGCCAGGCACTGTGCTGGGTGCTGGGGATGCGGCACCGCACCTGTGGCTTAGGTTGGACGGGGGAGGTGGAAGGGGATTTCGGCAGGGACTTCTGGAGTCCTGTTCCAGGGTGTTCCTGGGTTCAGGGGGGAGCCTACAACTCCCCCAGGCGGTGGGTGTAGCGGTCTCCTTCCCTTCCCCCAGCGTTTCCTCATGCACAAGGCCTGTGCTGACACCTGGGTCACTCTGCCATGTCACCTGCGACCTTGAATTTAGTGACAGCCAATATTTACTAGCTCTGTCCAAGCGCTATGTGTGGTACGCGTTTCCTCGGGCCCTGGAGACGGCCTTGGGGGTCGGTACAACCTCCTGCCAGCAGCAACCCCTCCACTTTGCAGAGGAGGAATCTGACCTGGAGAGGTCATGTCCACTGGCCAAGGGAAGGCAGGGTGAGGCTCTCGGAGCCCAGAAGCTCTCACCCCTCCTGCCGTGAAGCCTCATGATTTTCCTCCTGAAGCGGGTTAGGGGCAGGAATCCAACGCCAGCAGCTTCTCACTCCACCCAGGGCGGCACATCAGGTTGGGGCAGGAAGAGGAGGCCCGCCCTGCACGTGCCTCCGTGCCTCCAGGGCTGCACGTGCCTCCAGGGCTGCACGTGCCTCCAGGGCCCCCACGTGCCTCCAGGGCTGCACGTGCCTCCAGGGCTGCACGTGCCTCCAGGGCCCCCCACGTGCTTCCAGTGCCGCTGGTGCAGCCAAGGCCTCACGTGCCTCCGCACGTGCCTCCAGCGCCGCTCGTGTCGCTAGCGCCCCACCTGCAGACGCGGCACCCAGGAGGTGAGGCTCAGCGGGAGTGGCCTGTCCCTGCCTCTGGGGCTCTGCTGCCATAGCCTGGGAAGGAGGCCGAGCCCCTGCTGCCGCGACTGTGACCCCTGCACAGGTGAGGGCGTCCCCAGGCCCCGGCTGAGACTGGGTTTTCGCGTTTTCAACAGAGCGCTGCATAGAACCCTTCACCCATGTGCTTTCCCTGAGGCGGCTCAGCCTCCAGGAGGCGGGAAGATACGGGTCGGGTCCTGGCTCCTCCTGCTCTGGGGACAAGCGGCTCCGAACCCCCAGTCACCCAACAGCGGCCTTCACCATCCCGGTCCTGGTCACAGCAGACAGGGGGAGCTAGGGGCGGGCTGCAGAGGAGTCTGGGGGTACTGGGTGCGCCCAGGGCCGGGCTCCAGGGAGGCTGAGGAAAATGGACCCCCTTCCCACCCCACCCCCTCCCCGTCGCCGGCTTCGGACCCAGCTCCTCGCCCGGTTCAGGAGTTGGCTGCTCCCGGAAGCCTGGGGAGGGTGTGGGGCAGCGGCCGCCCGCGGGGAGATTTTGCGCCCCCTCTGCGGGGCTGCGCGTGGACGCCTGGGCCTGCGCCTCCTCCAGCCCCGGCCCGCAGGGTCCTGCCTTGGGCACCGCCCTGTCTCCCCAGGGCCCAGCTGGACGTGCTCACCCATGGTGAGCACACGCAGGCCACGGGGCAGGCATTGAGGCCACACTGTCATCTCTGGGGACTGGACGAAAATGTCCAAATCCACGGAAAAATGGATCATCTCTCATAATTCTTCACAGTTGTTCACATTTTGCCTCCTTTTGTCACGTTCATTCTCTGTCACTCTTTTTTTATATGTACGTTCCCCCCACACCGCACTGGAAAGTAATATTCAGACATTGTGACACTTCACTTCTATATAAATTTTCCTCTAAGCATTTCTAGCATTAAATATAGACCATTAAAGATAGAACATTAAAGCCCTGTATTAGAAACAAAGGTATCCCATCAATAACCTAAGCTTCTTACATTAAGAAACGGAAAAGAAGAGTAACAGAAATCCAAAGCGAGCAAAGCAGGCCGTAATACATATAAGGCCGGGCACGGGGGCTCACCTGAGGTCAGTTCAAGATCAGTCTGGCGAAACCCCATCTCTACTAGGAATACAAAAATTAGCTAGGCATGGTGGCGTGCACCTGTAATCCCAGCTACTCAGGAGGTTGAGGCAGGAGAATCACTTGAACCCAGGAGGCAGAGGTTGTAGTGAGCTGAGATTGTGGCACTGGCCTCCAGCCTGGGCAACAGAGTGAGACAAAAACAACAAACAAAGGAACAACAACAAAAACAAAAAAATTGGCTGGACATGGTGGCGCGCTCCTGTAACCCCAGCTACTCAGCACGGCTGAGGCAGAGAATCGCTGGAACCTGTGAGGCGGAGGTTGCAGGTTATCGTGTAACCGTGCTCCAGCCTGGACGACAGAGCAAGACCCTGTCTCAAATGAAGAAAAACACCCCCAAACAAACAATCACATGAGAGCAGAAACTAACTCAATTGAAAACAGAAAAGAAAATTTTTCTAAAAACATCTTTACTATTTAGGTCTGCAATTTGTTTAGACTAGATTGTGATGCAGGACAAGCAAGCCCCCACATTGGGGCTTAGCCCTGGTAGGGGGTGGTTCCTGGCTTCTGCCAGGTAAGAACTCAAGGGTGAGCTGGTGGTGGTAGCCAGCAACGTTTATTGAGGCGGCAAAGCACAGCAGTGGTGGAGGGACTGCCCCTTGCAGATGCAGAGCAGGGCCGGGAAGACCCTGTAGACAGTGAGCCCAGAGCAGCAGGTCTGCATTATAGTTACACCCATGCTTAATTATATGCAAATTAAGGGGTGTTTTATACAGAGATTTCTAGGACGAGGGCGGTAACTTCTGGGTTATCAGGTTGTTGCTATGGAGAGGGGTGGTAAATCCCTGGTGTTGCCATGGCAATGGTGCGCTGGCAGAGCACACCGGTGGTGTGTCTCATGTGAGGTGCTTTGGCCCTAGACCTGTTTTAGCTAGTCCCCAGTTTGGTCTGGTGTCTGAGCCTCGTCTCTGGAGTAATCCCACCTCCTACCTCAATTCTTAGACATGATTTGAGTTACCAATTAACACTATTTACTGACAAGACTCTCACGTTTCCAGTGCTCTCCTGTGTCACCTTGTCATAAATCAGGGGATTGTATATTTTCATCAGTTTCTAAACTCTTTTTCTGTTGGTTTATATTTCTGTCTTTGTACCACTATCACAGTGCCTTAATTACCTCCAGTTTTCTCCTCCTCATCCTCATCCTCCACCTCCTGCTTCTTCAAGATCACTTGGTTATTCTCAGCCCTTTGTTTTTCATACACATTTTACAGTTAGGTTATCATTTTCCACCAAAAACGAATTCTTCTGGGATTTGGATGTGATTATATGAAATATTTAAATGATTTTGGGGAGAATTTCTCATCTAAAAATATTGAACCTTTCAATAATTAACGTAGTATATATTCTTTATTTATTTAGGGTTTAATTTCCCTTAATAGTGTTTTGTAGCTTTCAGTGGTATATTCATTCACCTAAGAGTGTTTTATGTTTTTCAAAAGCTTTTCTAAATTTCTGACATTTGTTGCAGGCATATAGAAATACCATTGATTTTTGTATATTGACCTTGTATACAGCAACCTTGCTAAATGCACTTACTGCTTAAAATCATTTATTGGTAGATTCATTTGGATTTTCTAATACACAATCATGTTATTTGCAAATAATAACAGTTTTATGGTTTTCTTCTCTGTCTGGATGCCTTTCATCTCCATTCCTTGCCCTTCTACACTAAGACATTCAATACAATTTTGAATAGAAGTGGTGAGAATGGACATCTTTGTCTTGTTCTTGGTTTTAGGCGGAAAACTTCAGCATTTTACCAATTCATATGATGGCTTCTCTAGACTTCTTTTTCAGGTCATGGAAGTGTTATTTTATTCTCAGTTTTCTAAGAGTTTTTTAATCATTAATTTTGTTAAACGCCTTTTCTGCGTCTATTGAGATAATCATGGGAGTTTTCTCCTTTTTTTTTCTTTCTGTGAATGTGGTGTATTAGAGTTTTTCAGAGAGAAACAGAACTAATAGGATAGATAGCACGTTGGTCCGTTTTCATGCTGCTGATAAAGACACACCTGAGACTGGGCAATTTTCAAAAGAAAGAGGTTTGTTGGGCTTACAGTTCCACCTGCTGGGGAGGCCTCACAAACATGGCGGAAGGCAAGGAGGAGCAAGTCACATCTGTATGGCAGCTTGGCGCAAGAGTTACTCCTGTAAGGGAGTTGTAGTATCTTGCATCCGGTTCTCGTGGAAAGCTGGCCTCAGGCCGGCAATCCCAGTGACGTGTGAGGGCTTAAAACCCTCCAGTATAATTGTGCCTAGTTGGCTGTGAACCCTGTAGCTCTTTCGCTACTGTGCTGACTCACAGCATCCTACTATAGAAAACCTTAGAAGTTGCCTGCCACTAGATAAGAGATGTTGCACTCTGCACCCTTCTTGCTGCACACTGCCTATCTCCTTGTCTCGGTGACCTAATGGGAGTGGGCCCCTTGTTTATTACTCATGTGATTGTCTTAACCCTATCGCTATCCTTAAGATGACCTCACTCACTGCCCTTCCCCCGCAGCCTATACCTAAGAAATACAGATGCTCCTGGACACCTGGGGACCTCGCCTGTCTCCACTTGTAAGTGGCTTTGGCTCCCGAGCCCAGCTGCTCTTATCCAGTCCTTTGATGTTTCGTCTCCTTATTGCTCAGATCCAGCACCTCTGCACAGCGATAGGGAACACCCACGACCCTAGTAGGGCTGGACCCTATACCTTCTTTGTGTTATCTTGACTTTTGTTGTGTTTCCTCGAAACAGCTATTTTTAATTCTCTGTTACATATGTCTGTTACTCGAGAATTGGTTTTTGGTGTCTTGTTGAGTTCATTTGGTAATGTCATGTTTTCCTAGATGTTCATTGATGTCCACCTCAGCCTCCTAAAGTGCTAAGATTACAGACATGAGCTACCATGCCCACCAGCCCCTCTCCCTTTTTCCTGTTGGGACTATCCAAAACTTGTAGAAATAATTATCTTAACATAAACAAATATGCACCTGGTATCATTCAGATCACTTACCCTAATTTTTGTACAATGTTTGAGGTAGCAGAAAACTGTAAGAAATCAGAATTTCAGATCTTCCATAGTGACATGGCCAGACAGGCAGAATACAGCTTCCAAATACAGATGCTAGCTCTAAAGTGTATACTCTTAACCATTGCATTAGGCCACCTCTCTTGAATTCATTACACTTTAAAAGAAAGTATTCTAGAGATTATATAGAGCATCTCCCTCTAAAAAAGTTTTTGTTCAAGTGTTACATATGTAAAGCTACACAAGATATAGGTATACAGTTTGATGGATTTTTATTAGGTAAACACACTTCTGTAACCAGCATGCAGATGGAGAAAGATAATAATGACCAAACCACCAGGGGCCCTCCATATGCCATCTTCTGGTTTTTAAACCTCTCAAAGGATGATCTCTCTATAGATGTCCTACACTACAGATTATTATATAATAGTTTTGTCTGTTTGAATTTTACATAAATAGAATCATTTTGTGTGTACTCTTCTGTCTGGCTTCTTCTCTCAATACCATTGGTTTGAGATTTGTCCATATTGTGTGGTTGCATTTTGTTTGTTCTCATTGCTAAATAGTATTGCGTTGTGCAAATAGAATACTATTTATTCATACTTCTGCAGACAGACACCTGTTCAGTAACTAGTTACTAGGGGCTAACATGCAGACTTTTATATATATGTCGTGTAAGCCAAGCTTTTGTTTAGCTCTTTTACATCTTTGCTGATTTTTTGGTTTGTTTTAGTAGTTACAGCAGTTTTTTTTTTTTTTTTGAGACAGGGTCTTACTGTGTTGCCCAGGCTGGAGTGTGGTGGCATGATCTTGGCTCACTGCAGCCCCCGCCTCCCGGGATTGAGCGATTCTCATGCCTCAGTCCCCAAGGAGCTGGACTAAAGGTGTGTGCCACCACACCCAGCTAATTTTTTGTATTTTTAGTAGAGATGGGGTTTCACCAAATTGCCCTGGCTGATCTCGAACTCCTGACCACAAGTGATCTGCCATCTTTGGCCTCCCAAAGTGCTGGGATTACAGGCTTGAGCTACCGCACCTGGCCATTATAGCAGTTTAAAAATCTCATACTCTGATAATGGAGTTGTCTGTTTTTCATGTTAATTATGCCAATTTTTGGTTCACTTACTCCAAGTTATGTTCTTTAGGGCCTGTAGAATTAGGATGTTGATGTATTCTTGGTGGACTGACCCTTTTGTTTTGGTGAAAGTCCATTTCCTGGGGTAATGGTTCTTGCCTTAAATGGTATCTGATGTGCTATTAGCATAGTCGTACCTGCTCTTTCTATCTTGTGTTTGCCTACTGGCCCTTTGCTCATCCCTTTTTTAAAACCTATTTGTGATCTTAAATTTACATGAAAGTTGTACCTCTTCTCTTTTTAGAGACAGAGTGAGAGAGAGCCTTGCTCTGTCACCCAGGCTGGAGTGCAGGGGCAGAATCATAGCTTACTGCAACCTCAAACTCCTTGGCTCAAGCAGTCCTCCCACCTCAGCCTCCCAAGAAGCTGGGAATATAGGCACATATCACCATCCCTGGCTTATTGAAAAACAATTTTTTTTTGAGACAGAGTTTCACTCTGTTGCCCAGGCTGAAGTGCAATGGCTTGATCTCGGCTCACTGCAACCTCTGCCTCCCAGGTTCAAGCAATTCTCCTGCCTCAGCCTCCTGAGTAGCTGGAATTACAGGCACACACCATCATGTCCGGCTAATTTTTTGTATTTTTAGTAGAAATGGGGTTTTACCACGTTGGCCAGGCTGGTCTAAAACTCCTGACCTCACATGGTTCACCTTCATCAGCCTCCCAAAGTGCTGGGATTGCAGGCGTGAGCTACCACACCCAGACAAAAATTTTTTTGTAGAGATGGGGGTCTTGCTGTGTTGCCCAGGCTGGTCTCAAACTGCTGGCCTCAAGCTATCCTCTCACCTCAACTTGAGGATGAGTTGCTGGGATTACATGCCATGATGTTCAGCTGTGTCTCTTCTACGTAATGTATGTTTGGGTTGTTTCTTTATCACGTCTGGACAGTCTTAATATTTTTCTTGTAATTACTAATGTAATTGAGTTTATACCTATGATATGATTATTCATTTTGTATTTTACTCACCTGTTCTTTTTTCTCCTCTCTGGCTTTTTTCCCCCAATTTTTACACTATTCTATTTTTCCTTCTACTTGCTTGTAAGTTATATATTCTCTTACTAGCCTTTTAAAAGTCACCCTAGAGAGATTACAGCACTTTTTTTTTTTTTTTGGACATGTAGTCTTGCTCTTGTCGCCCAGGCTGGAGAGCAGTGGCACAATCTCGGCTCACTGCAACCTCCGCCTCCCGGGTTCAAGCGATTCTCCTGCCCCAGCCTCCACAGGAACTGGGATTACAGGTGACCACTACCATGCCAAGCTAATTTATTGTATTTTTAGTAGAGATGAGGTGTCACCATGTTGGTCAGCCTGGTCTCGAACGCCTGACCTCGTGATCCACCCACCTCGGCCTCCCAAAGTTCTGGGATTACGGGTGTGAGCCACTGCGCCTGGCCGCAGCACATATTCTTGACTTGCGATCTAGTACAAATGTTTACCTCTTTCATTTCACCTATAAAATGCTGTGCCATCAGAATATTTTTAACTGTATGATTCCTCGCCACCTTTTGCTTTATTATTGTAATGTATTTTCTTTCTGCATGGATTTAAAACCTAACACAGTATTTCTAGTTTTGCTTGGCACAGGCAGTGTTCATGTGGATTTGACCGTGTAATTATTCTTTCTAGTGCTCTTCATTCCTGCCTGAGTTTCCACGTTGTGGTTTGCATCATTTCCATCTATCTGGAGAACTCTATTATTTCTTTTAATGCAGACCTACTGACAACAGATTCCCTTAGGTTTTTAAAAAAATTTTTTTGTCTAGAAGTGTCTGTATTTATCAGCCCTTAGTTGCACCCAGATTGGCAAGTGCACCCCAGAAAAAGCAGCTGCAGCTTGTTAGTGTCAGCTCATACTCCTGGGGGTCTTCAGCTCTCACTCTGGAGCCTTCTCCAGTAGATCTTTGTCAGTGAAGCACCATGAGGTTGAAGGATGTTCCACTTTGTTTTTCTAAATGTGATGAATTATTTAGCCTCTCACCTGTGAAGCTACAGGATCCAGTGTTTTTGAGGCCCCTAGTCTTGGATTTTGTTATTTCAGTCTCCCATGACCACCTGCATCTCTGCCAGTTTTGCTTTTTGCCACAATTGACCTGCTTCCGGGGTCAATCTAAGGTGGGCCAAGTTGAGATTTTACCTTATTGTCCTAGAAGCTGTGAGGGGAGGAAGCTGTGCAGATCTTGAGGAAGGCAAGAACCATCGTGCAAAGCATTTGCCTCAGGAATGGGCTTTGAAGGCCTTTAGGCAAGGGAAGGTAGCTACCCTTTAACAAGAGTGCGCATGATTTCCACAGGACCAGAGGATACAGGGGACTCTGGGTATTCAAGTTTCCCAAGTGCACCCATCCGATGTCCCTATCCCAGGTTTTAGGGTCATCTCCCCTGGCAGAGTCTTGCATATAGCAGAGGTTTGCCAGGGATATAAGGTTGGACTTCTCCGTAATTCTGTCCCCTTCATCATCAGGTCTTGCCCTCTATCGACAGGAGAAGAGGTCACTTTCTGTGTTTTCACAGAGGCCTCTGCCTTTTACATCATCCCCTGTGTTAGTGGTTGGTTGACTTGAGCCATCATTTTTTTCTCCGGCAGCAGACTTCAGGCAGTTCACAGCAAGCAGAGAACTCCACTGTGCTTAAAACTCCCCATTCCCTCTACATCTCTCACATGCTATGGACATTTCACAAATGGGAAGGGATAGGGTTTGGCTTTGTGTCCCCGCCCAAGTCTCATGTTGAATTGTAATCCCCAGTGTTGGCAGAGGGATTTGGTGGGAGGCACTTGGCTCATGGGGGTGATTTTCCCCCTTGCTGTTCTTGTGATGGTGAATGAGTTCTCAGGAGATTTGGTTGTTTGAAAGTGGGTAGCACCTACACCTTTGCTCTCTTCCTCCTGCTCTGACCATGTGACGACATGCCTGCTGCCCCTTCACCTCCCCGGCCATGCTTCCTATACAGCCTATGGAACCATGAGCCAATTAAACCTCTTTTCTTTATAAATTACCCAGTCTTTCTTTATAGCAGTGCGAGAACTGACTGATACAGGAAGGTACAACCTTTACTCCCTGTATCTTCTCCCAGTTCAGCATAGGTGACAGCCTCATGACAGCAATGCTGTGACATGCCCCATAGGCTGATGACAACCCCCGTCACACCAGCAGCCCTGTGGCTAGTGGTCTCATTCCAGGGTCCCACTAGAGGATCTACCCCCTACTCCTGGCTCTAAGAGTTGAAGAAGGAAGAAAGAAACATGAAAAGTGGCTGAGTAGTCAAATACAAGTTTATTTCGGAGAATAAACCTGAGGGGTTTCTGGCCAAGTTAGGTCAGGAGCATTCTCTCTTACAGATGAAGCGTATTTAAGAGTTCAGGGTGGGAGAGCTTATCACAGGCTTGAAATGTTTCTGTGTCTCTTTGTCTTGTTTATCTGGGAGGGAGAGTTTTGCATCTGTTCTCACACATCTTGCTGCAGCTGCAGGCATATCCCCTGAGTTTACGTTTAGCTTCCCTGTCTTAGTGCACCTAAAGGGAAAGGAATGTGCTTATTAGGGCCCACTGTTTTTCTGGGGCTCATTGTGTAAGTGTGAAGTTTGGTGGTTACCCAAGAGACTTTCCCCCTGCATCCCTGCGTGGGCTGTCTTATTTGTGTTTTACCGTCTCCTCTTTCTGGCTGCTTGTTGTTAGAAGAGAAGGGATTTCCTTGAAATGCACGAGGCTAGAAAGGGAGCTGGAACTTAAAATGGCAATGTTTGTCCGAGATGACAGTGCTCCTGCTCTGGCACTGACACCAAGACTTATAGATTGCATTCTTCCCAGAGTTGATCCTGAGATGAAAAATTTGAGAGAAGGATGTTTATTTGGGTGAAGAAGTGACACCTGGAAGGGGATACAGCCAATCAAAGTTGTGTCATTAAGCCAGCCACCACAGGGGAAACCAGAGCTTAGCACTGTTGGGAGACGCTGGGAAATTGTGTAACACACAGGCCTTAGAATTATCTCATTTGGAGGAAGGCCAAGGGAGCCGGATTATTTACGCACCAACTTTCATCAGTCCTTGGCACAAGCTGCTTCAGAGGGTTGTTAATACCCCAGCACTTCCGCCTCCCCCACGTGTGGGCAAAAAGCCCCCAGGGTAGAGGTGCTGAAATGGCAATGGGAAGTCACCTGGAGCATATGAGTGGAGAGTCTGAGGCAAGTGGGGCAGTGATTCTGCTCCATCCAACCATCTTTCACTAATGACCCTCCCTTGAGTCAGTTATTACACTGGTGGTTGCAAAATTGAAATCCATGACTTCTAGATGAATTAGCTGGCATTCTTTCACAAGAAGCTCCCCACCTTTTTTTCTTTCTCTTTTTATGAACGGCACTGTGGATGAACTTTTCTTTTCTTTTCTTTTCTTTTTTCTTTTTTTAAGACAGAGTCTCACTTTTGTTGCCCAGGCTAGAATGCAATGGCACAATCTCGGCTCGCCGTAACCTCTGTCTCCTGGGTTCAAGCGATTCTCCTGCCTCAGCCTCCCGAGTAGCTGGGATGACAGGCATGCGCCACCACGCCTGGCTAATTTTGTATTTTTAGTAGAGACGGGGTTTTTCCATGTTGGTCAGGCTCGTCTCAAACTCTGGACCTCAGGTGATCTGCCTGCCTCGGCCTCCCAAAGTGTTGGGATTACAGGCGTGAGCCACTGAGCCAGGCCAAATGAACTTTTCTTTTTGCAGTGTGTTAAATGTGGTGTCAAGCTGGCTTCTGTGTCTTTTTTTTTTTTTTTTGTCTTGAGATGGAGTCTTATGTTCTTACCCAGGCTGGTGTGCAATGGTGCAATCTTGGCTCACTGGGTTCCAGCGATTCTCCTGCCTCAGTCTCCCGAGTAGCTGGGATTACAGGTGCATGCTACCACACCTGGCTAATTTTTGTATTTTTAGTAGAGACAGGGTTTCACCATGTTGACCAGGCTAGTCTTGAACCCCTGACCTCAGGTGATCCACCCACCTTGGCCTCCCAAAATGTTGGGATTACAGGCATGAGCCACCACACCAGGCCAGTTTCGATGTCTTTTTGGCAAGAAGCAAATAGTCTTTGGCTTATTCCTTGATTTTAGCACAGACGCCCAGACCTATCTTGGGCATCCCCTCTCCTGCACCTCGAATCAGCCACTTCTCTAAAGAGCTGCTGGCTGGACAGATTCAGCATTTAAAATCTGATGCTCACTGTGTTCGCTGGAACTGAGGCATTGTTGCTTGTAGTCCTTTTATTACTGTTTTCCCAGTGATCTCTGTTAGTTGTAACAGTGGCCTTTATTCCTTTAAACATTTTGCACAACTTTTGTTTTGAAAATGTTGTTATTTTGAATAACATAGCATAAATTAAGACTTTTAGGCTGGGCGTGGTGGCTCACACCTGTTATTCTAGCACTTTGGGAGGCAAAGGAAGGTGGATTGCCTGAGCTCAGGAGTTTGAGACCAGCCTGGCCAACATGGTGAAACCCTGTCTCTACTAAAAATACAAAAAAATTAGCTGGGTGTGGCAGCATGTCCCTGTATTCCCCATTCTTGGGAGGCTGAGGCAGAATTGCTTGAACCCAGGAGGTGGAGGTTGCAGTGAGTTGAGATTGCGCCACAGCACTCCAGCCTGGGCGACAGAGTGAGACTGTCTCCAAAAAAAGAAAGAAAAAAAGACGGTTAAGGAACTTAAGTACATATTTCCTGTGTCAATATATTTTGTTTAGTTTTTAATTGATAGTTGCATGTATTTGTGGTGTGTAACGTGATGCTGTGATACACTGTGGAATGGCCAAATCAAACATTAACATATGCATCACATCACATACTTATCATTTTTTTTGTGGTGAGAACACTTAAAATCTACTGTCTTAGGAATCGTCAAGTATATATACATTGTCATCAACAGTAGTCACCATGATGTGCAATCGTTCTCTTGAACTTATTCCTCTCATTTAACTGAAGTTTTGTGTCCTTTGACCAATACCTTCCCAATCCCTCCACCCCTAGCATCTGGTAACCACTGTTTTATTCTCTGTTTCAATAAGTTTGACTTTTTCACACTATACATACAAGTGAGATGACATGTTTGTCTTTCTGTGCCTGGCTTATTTTACTTAATGTGATGTCCTTCAGGTTCATCCACATTGTTGCAAATGACAGGATTTCATTATTTTTAAAGAATATTTCATGTGTACAGATACTGTATCTTCTTTATTTGTTCATCTATCAATGGACACTTAGGTTGATTTCTAACTTGATTCTTGTGAGTAATGCTGTAGAACATGGGAGCACAGATATCTCTTTGACATACCGATTCCATATCCTTTGGATTTATACTCAGTGTTGGGATTACTGGATCATATGGTAGTTCTATTTTTAATTTTTTGAGGCACCTCCATACTGTTTTCTATAATGGATGTACCAATGTACCTTCTTGTATATTGTACCTTGTACAACAGTGTGCAAGGTTCCTCTTTTCTCCACATCCTTGCCAACATTTATCTTTTGTCTTTTTGGTAAGAGCCACTCTAACAGGTGTGAGGGGATATCTCGCTGTGTTTTAATTTGCATTTTCCTGATGTTAGTGATGTCGAGCATATTTTCATACACCTGTTGGCCATTTGTATGTCTTCTTTTGTAAAACGTTTATTCAGGCCCTTTGTTCATTTTCGTATCAGGTTATTTGTTTTCTTACTATTGAGTTGAGTTTCTTATATATTTTGGATCTTAACCCCTTACCACATGTATGGTTTGCAAATATATTCTCCCATTCTGTAGATTATCTCTTCAGTCTGTGAAAGGAAAATAAATCTTGGGGCCCCAAAATCACTAAGCTAAAGGGAAAAGTCAAGCTGGGAACTGCTTAGGGCAAACCTGCTTCCCATTCTATTCAAAGTCATCCCTCTGTTCACAGAGACAAATGCATATCTGATTGCTTCCTTTTGGAAAGGCTAACCAGAAACTCAAAAGTATGCAACTATTTGTCTCTCACATACCTGTGACCTGAAAGTCCCCTCCCTGCTTCCAGTTGTCCTGACTTTCCGAATGGAACAAACAGTACATCCTACATATGTTGATTGATGTCTCATGTCTCCCTAAAATATGTAAAACCAAGCTGTGCCTTGGCCACCTTGGGCACATGTTGTCAGGACTTCCTGAGGCTGTGTCACAGGCATGCATCCTCAACCTTGGGAAAATAAACTTTCTAAACTAACTGAGGCCTGACTCAGTTCTGGGTTCACATTTTGGTAACCACGAAGGGATTCTGAGTGGAAGTGCCCCTGACGTTTGACAAATCTCCTATTTGTGCTTGGTACCAGCTTGAGCTATCTTTATGGCTCAAACCAATAGGACAATTTGCTGAGTAAGCACCCCCTCCAGAAAATCCCTGATCTCCCAAAATTTAGTGGAGATCTAAAGTTTATCTAAAGTTTATTTTGATGTACAACTCCTTTTTTGGAGTTTTACTTGTTTCCAACACAAGGAAGGCAAGTTTTACCCGCTTCCATCATGGTGAAAGGGAGGCAACTTTTTTATGGAGTTTGAACTTGCTCCCAACAAGGAAGGTGAGCTCGAGTTTTTTTCTGCTTCTAGGATGGTAGAGAGCAGTCTTCAGCCTGAAGCCCATCCCTAGCTAAGTAACTGAATGGAGGCTTGTTTGGCTAAAGTTACGATTAACAACCAGCTGGTGTTAATTTCTCCGTACCATTAGAGCACTGAGTAATCATATACATTGTGTGATTATTTGTTTCACTTAGTTTTTTGTTGTTTTTGTTTGTTTGTTCCTGTTTTTGTTGTTATTTGGGTCTTTTTCCTTGATCAAATCTGAAGGAAACTTCCAAATTATGGGGAACAAGGTCTCTGAACTGGCTAACTTCCGCCCCCGCCAAAAGGTGATGTGGTGGGGAGAGAGATAGCCAGCACAAGGGAAAAAAAAAGAGTTTTGATTTTGACTACGTAAGGGGCTTTATTTATTTACAGAACAGTCCAGGCAGTCCACACAGAAAGAGCAATGCCTGTTGCCCCACGCTGCAGTTCCATAGCTAAGGTTCTGCCTTCTTTTTTTCCACTATGACAGCCTGGGTTTGGTTCCTAAATCAAGCCCTTTCTGGTTTGATATTTGGTACTTCTGTAACAGCAGCAATTTGTTCTAGCTGAAATATGGTAATGAGATTTTAAAAGATTTTTTTAATAGGAGCTAAATGGTTAGCTCCTATTAAAAGCTTGATTGAAGCTAACATCCAAGATGTGTGTGTGTATGTGTGCATGTGTGTGTGTGTGTTCACGTGTGTATATGTGCATGTGTGCTTATATGCACACATGTATGTGTGCATGCATGGGTTTGTATGCTCGTGTGTATATGTGTGCATGTGTATGTGTGCACGTGTGTTGTATGTGTGCATGTGTGTGTGTGCGTGTGTGTGTGTTTGTATTTAACAGGCTTTTGTGTTTGTTTTTTTCCTCTCCTAGGACCTTGTCTTTTTTTGAGCAAAAGTTTTTTCTTCTTAGTTGATTGAATTATATTTTCTCCATTTACTCCTGCTGTCTCTCCTTCCTTTTGCACCCTCTGCTGCATGAGGGACCTAAAACAGTTTATAGTAGCCTGGGTTACTTAAGGAAAATGGGGAAGGCACCAGGCTCCCTGTTTTTCCTTATGGAATCCCAAGAGTGTAAACAGACAAATTTGTCTCAGCTCTTAAACTGCTTGCTTTTGTATTGTTTTACCTGACTTTTTGATTAAAATAGCTATTGTAACAGAGGCTACTCTTGCGTTTTTGAGGAAGACTGTAGTTTAGACACTTAGAAATGTCTTTGATTAAAAACATTTTTTTAAGTGTACTGTAAAAGCACCACATGTTCTAGCCTCATAATAATTCTCCCTTTTTGGAGATGCAGGATTCAGTGTGGGCTCTCCAGAGCTCAGAGATCCAGTTAAAAGATAGGTAGTTCCCATCTAAATAAAATTGGTCTCCTTATACAGTCCTATGATAGATTTCTATAATTTCATGTTTGATTTGGCATTCATCTTTAATCTCCCTCTAGCCGCACCAGACTTTTTCTCTCTGTATCATGAGATGTAAATTTTGCTGTCTGATTTTTCTTCTAAGAGTCGTTTCCTTCAATATGCAGAGTTAGGGCTATTTAGCTTACAACTGCCAGGGTAATTAAACAGGTTATCAAGAATTTGCAATGTAGGAAAAGAAAAGGAGGTCTTAGGAACCTGTAAGATGTAGTTCTGTCGGCATGCCTGAATACATCTATGTATTTATGTGTTGTGTACACATTTCACTACTAAAAATATATAAAAGAGCTTAAATTAATTGGCTTGAAGGAAAATAAAAGCACTTAAATACTTCATCAGAAAAAAGGAAATAGTAGTGAAATAGTTTTTCAAGTTTGCGTGACTTAAGAAAAATCTTTGATAAATAAGCTAGCTTTCAAATTATAGGTAATGTAATATTAGAAATGTCTTAAGAATTTCCAGCATACATTTTTGTTTGCATTTATTAGTTAAGCAATTTCATACTTATTCCTGCCAAATACTATAAAGTGTCAACATTTGACATTGGGGTTATGAAACTATAAACCCAGCCCAAAACAGAATAATCTTTGTTTGTGTAATTTTTAATAAATAAGACATTGTTATTGGTTTAGTGAAAATAGTGTCATCTCGAATTATTTAGTAAAAGTACTATAACTTCTAATCTTGTGGATTTAGCAGCCTATTCCGCAGGCATAAAGGAGATTTGTTTTGGGAAAGGACAGTTTCATCTTTGTTTCAAACCTCAGCTATAAACTAAGTTCCTCCGAAAGTTAGTTCAGCCTATGCCCAGGAATAAATAAGGAGGTTGGAAGCAAGATGGAGTCACTTAGGTCAGATCTTTTTCACTGTCTCAGTTATGATGGTTTCATAATTTTAAATGATGACTATCACAGTTTTCACAAATCTAGATAAATGATTAAAATAAAATAATTAGGTAAATTTAATGGAATAAATACTTGTAGACAAACTTGTCATAATTTAGAATCTAAAGTTAAAATACATAGTAGGTATTTCATTATTTTGGTATTTTCCAATAAAAATATATTGTAGGAAAACATTCTTTCTAAAAAAAGTATCCTTTTAAAAAGTTGAATTATTTTTGTCTAATTCAAAGCTTATTTAGAGGTTATGTATAAAACAAGGTAAAAGGAACCAGGAAATAAGAGAGATGTAAAGAAAGTTATAGAAATAAGGAGGTATTTTTTTGGTAAGAAAGCTTAAAGAGAAATAATTTTATATGAGAAAGAATCTTGTATGGTAAATTTTGTCCTAGAATAAAATGACTGGTTGATTAAGAAAGAGTGATGTTCAGGACAAACCCAAAAGTCCAAGCATGTCATGAATGGTCTGTGTAAGTCACAATAAGAATTTATTAAAAAAAAAAAACAACCCTTTAATGAGTTCATGTCCTTTGCAGGGTCATGGATGAAGCTGGAAGCCATCATTCTCAGCAAACTAATACAGGAACAGAAAACCAAACACCCCATGTTCTCACTTGTAAGTGGGAGCTGAACAATGAGAACACATGAACACAGGGAGGGAAACATCAGACACTGGGGCCTGTCAAGGGGTGCGGAGCAAGGGGAGGAAGGGCATTAGGACAAATACCTAATGAATATGGGGCTTAAAACCTAGATGACAGGTTGATAGGTGTAGCAAACCACCATGGAACATGTATACCTATGTATCAAACCTGCAAATTCTGCTCATGTATCCCAGAACTTAAAGTAAAATAAAAAAAGAATTAATTCAATGAACTAATAAATGTACCAAAAAACTTTAAACAAACAAACAAAAAACCCCAAAAAGTTTCATACGATCAAGTTGCCTATAACTAAAGGAAAATTATAATGACCTTTCTAGAGATTGAGTTTGATGTAAAAAATCACTTATACACTAAATAATTGGTTAGAGCAATGAAATTTTCTTAAGGGGTTGATTTACTTTTAATAAATTATAAGAGATTTCAATTTTTTAAAATTTTAACCCAAAATTGAACTTTTATTGCATTTCACTATTTTTGGTTTACTCTCCCCTTTCAAAAGGTGCAAAATGACACTCCCCTTCACCTCATTTTCAGCTCATATAAGTTTTTTCCCCTTGGATTCTGTTTGTTGTGGCCTGATGCTAACCTTTTCTTTTCCTTTCTTTTCTTTTCTCTTTTCTTTTCTTTTCTTTTCTTCTTTCTTTCGTTTTGTTTCTTTCTTTGAGATGGAGTTTCACTCTTGTTGTCTGGGCTGGAGTGCAATGGAATGATCCCAGCTCACCGCAACCTCCGTCTCCCAGGTTCAAGTGATTCTCCTGCCTCAGTCTCCCAAATAGCTGGGATTACAGGCATGCACCACCATACCTGGCTAATTTTTTGTATTTTTAGTAGAGATGGGGTTTCTCCATGTTGGTCAAGCTGGTCTCAAACTCTTGACCTCAGGTGATCCACCCACCTCAGCCTCCCAAAGTGCTGGGATTACAGGTGTGAGCCACCATGCCCAGCCAACAATGTTTTCTTAAGGGTCTAAAGAAAATATTTTCTTCCAACATAATATTCTGTGCACTGCAGAAGGTCTTTTCTTTTGCCTTTTGGTAACTGGCCTAACAGATTTTTACATTTTATCAAAATAATTCATATGCCATTATTAAGATTTTACATGCTTAGAAAAAACTGAGATTAAATTTTTTTTTAAAAATGGTTATTACATCTGTGTATTTTTCTGTATATGGTTTTAAAGTCCTTGTGACATTGAGTTATAGGGCTTTGACTCCTGGGCCCAAAAAGGACATCAAGTCCTGCTAAATCTTAAACACTGACAGCAATTAAAGCCTTATCTTCAGGCCTGGTAGAAGGTGCCAATCAAAATACAAGGCCCAGGGACTATTGCTGAAGAGGTGGATGTATGATATTGTAAGGGCTGATTTTGAGAGAGAAAATAAGTTTGGTTTCTCTGAACTGAACTTAAGCATTAATGTCAAAGGCACACTGATGCAAGACCAGCGTATAGCCTCCTGTGTCAGATTAACAAGGTTTTCTTGAAGCATTAACTGACTCATTAATAAAGGTTATAAAGGGTTTATTAAGTTATATCTTATGGTCAAGATTAACATTTTATAGATTGCTTAAAAATTTTTATAAAGAAATTTAATTGGCTTCATGCTAATTTTATTAGGGATTATTGTTTGGAAAATTAAGTCTCCTCACTCAAAAAATGAAGAGTTTTGCTTTTTTCTTTTTGAAATCTTTGAGTTATCATTTAGTCCTTGAGTTAAATGATTCACTTATTTTACAATGACCTGTGATCCTATTTTGTGGTATCAAGTGTTTTAAACCTTTGATATTTGACAAACTTTCCAAAATAAAATGAGAAATTATGTCTTTTTCTGACCTAATTAATCCTTTAAGATATTAGGTTCCCTAAAGTCCAAAATAACATTTTTGGCTTATTTGGTATAAAATGTATGTAGGAAGCATTGTCAAATATGAAATGGTGTTTGGTTTTCTTTGGGTTTTATTTGTATAAATATGTTATTGTTACGTGTTCCAAAAGTATGAGAAACTCCTATAATTCTGATATGACTTTGCATTATCAGTAATAATCTTAATTGTTATGTTAAATTATAGTATGCCACAGAAGTAATAAACTTCCTTGTCAATTGTGTCTTTGACTATGGGTGCCCTAAAACCTTTTGTGATCCATGGATAATTGTCTTGTTTTGGTCCTTTCTAGAAGGTGGTTTTATAATCAGCTATAAAACTCTTAACAGGCACTTTTGAATGCAGGTTTCTGATTACTTTGGAGATGGTGATATCAGATTAGAGAAAAACCTTTCAGGACTCCTGGAGAGCTGAAATGTTCGTGAATATTGAGCAGAACTGTATGGACTGAACTAATAGAAGGCTGAAGTAAACTTTTTGACTTTTTGCTTAAAATGTTGCCAATCCTTTGTTTTGTTTTTCAGAGTCAAGGAAACTTTTCTTTTGAGCTACTGACAATTAAATATACTCCTATGAACACAATTTGAAGCATATTTGTTTCTCTCTACCTGATTGTCCAGAATTTGGAAACTGTGAGTATTCTTAACTTATGGCTATATAGTTATTTGCAAAAGTACAATAAGAATCTGTTTTCATTTGTAACAGGACTCAACTAGAGAAACTGGTTATTTTACCAAGGCTTTGAATGGAGTGGTGTGCTTTCCTTTAAGGAATAAAACTTGACTTATAGAGCCAATAAAAGCCCCTTAGGAAAACTGGTGACAGAGCAAGACTATGTCTAAAAAAAAAAAAAAATTAAAACAAAATTAACTTAAAAAAATTTTTAAAAAATCTACTGGGTTTACCATACTATAACTTTTTAGTAGATTTTAAAATCAGAAATCAGATGGTGAGATGCCTCTTTGTTCTTTTCGCTCAAGATTGCTTTGGATATTCAGTGGTTTTTGTGGTTCTATGTGTATTTTAAGATTTCTTCTAGTTTTGTGAAAAAGTTCATTGGAATTTTGACAGGAATTGCAGTGAATCTGTAGATCACTTATTTTAACAATATTAATTCTTTCAACCCATAAACATAAATATCTTTCCATTTGTTTGCTTTTAATTCTTGTATCAGTGTTTTAATTTTTAGTGTACAGATCTTTTACCTCTTGAGTTAAATTTATTCCTAAGGATTTTTTTTTGTGTGTGTGTGTGTGTGTTTTTGTAGCTATTGTAACTGGGATTGTTTCCTTGATTTCTTTTTCAGGTAGTTTTTGTTAGTGTTTAGAAACACTACCAATTTTCATACGTTGATTTTGTATGTTGCAATTTTACAGAATTTCTTTATTAGTTCTAACGGTTTTTTGGTGGACTTCTTAGGGTTTTCTTCATAGAAGATTGTGTAGTCTGCAAACAGACAATTTAACTTTTTCCCTTCTGATTTGAATGTTTTTTACATCTTTCTCTTGCCTAATTGCTCTGACTAAGACTTCTAGAACTATATTTAATAGCTCTGGTGAGAGTGGGCATCCTTGTCTTATTCCTGATCTTAGAGGAAAAGATTTCAACTTTTTGCCACCGAGGATGATGTTAGCTATGGGTTTGTGTGTCTGGGCTGTATTGTGTTAAGGTAAGTTTCCTCTACATCTAATTTGTTGAAAATTTTTAGGATGAAAAGATGTTGAATTTTGTCAAGTGTCTTTTCTACATCTATTGAGATGATCATATGGCTTTTGTCCCTCATTCTGTTAATATGATGCATCATACTTATTGATTTGTATATGTTGAGCCAGCCTTGCATCCCAGGGATATATCCTAGTTGATCATGGTGAATGATCCTTTCAATGTGTCATTGAATTTTGTTTGCCTATATTTTATTAAGGAATTTTGCATCTATGTTCATCAGGGGTATTGGCCTCTGATTTTCTTTTCTGTAATATCCTAGTTGACTTTGGTATCAAGGTAATGATGGCCTTGTAAAATAAGTTTGGAAGTATACCCTCCTTTTCAATATTCTGGAATAGTTTGAAGAGAATTAGTATTAGTATTCTTAAAATATTTGGTAGAATTCAGCATGGAAACCATCAGGTCTCAATGGAAAAGTCTCAAATATGAGACTTTATATTACTGATTCAATCTCTTTACTTATTGGTAATCTGTTCAGATTTTTAATTTATTCATGATTTAGTGTTGGTACATTGTATGTGTCTGGAAATTTATTCATTTCTTTTAGGTTACCTAATTTGTTGGGCTATAAATGTTCATAATAGTCTCTTTTAATCCTTTGTATTTCTGTGATTGAGTTGTAATGTCTCCTCTTTCATTTATTGTTTTATTTATTTTTGTCCTCTCTTTTTTCTTACTGTAGCTAAAGGTTTGTCAATTTTATTCCTCTTTACAAAAAACTACTCTTTGTTTTGTTAATCTTTTCTGTTGTTCTTCTAGTGTCTGCTTCACTTGTTTCAGCTCTGATCTTTATCTTAATTTTCTTCCTTTTATTGTCTTTGGGCTTAGTTTGTTCTTTTTCTAGTCCTTTGAGGTGTAATGTGAGGTTGTTTCTTTGGGATCTTTTTTTTTTTCCTTTTTGGATATAGGCATTTGTTTCTCTTAGGATTGCTTTTGGTATGGTATACTTCCATTTTTTTGGTCTTAACATATTAAAACAATTTTCCTTTTATTTTCTTTTTTGACCCCTTGTTCAGGAGCATGTTGTTTCATTTCCACATATTTGTGAATTTCTTGAAATTTTTTCTATTATTAATTTCTAGTTTTATACCATTGGGGTCTTAAATGGTTTCAATCTTCATAAATTTGTTAAGATTTGTTTTGTGGTCTAACATATGAAATATCATAGAGAATTTTCTATGTGTGTGCTCTTGAGAAGAATGTATATTCTGCTGTTGTTGAATGAAATGTCCTGTTTAGGTTGGTGCAAAAGTAATTGCGGTTTTTTGCCATTAATGCAATTACTTTTGCACCAACCTAAAATATGTGTCTGTTAGAGTCATTTGATCTAAAGTGTAGTTCAAGTCAATGTTTCCTTATTGATTTTCTGTCTGGATGATTTGTCAATTGTTGACAAGCTGTAGTATTGAAATTCTCTACTATTATATTGCAATCTATTTCTCTCTTCAGCTCTATTAATATTTGCTTTATATATTAAAGTGGTCTGATGTTGGATGCATATGTATTTATAATTGTTATATCTTCTTGATGTATCAGTCCCTTTATATCATTATATAATGGCATTCTTTGTCTCAATTTACAGTTTTTGGCTTAAATTCTATTTTATCTGTTATAAGTATAGCTACTTACAGTAAATAAGTAGCTACTACTTACAGTATATAAAACCTGCTCTCTTTTGGTTTTCATTTGCATAAATGTCTTTTTCCATCTACTCACTTTCAATCTGTGTGTCTTTTTAGGTTAAGTGAGTCTCCTGTAGGCAGCATATAGTTGGGTCTTTAAAAAAAAATCCATACAGCATTCTGTTTTTTGATTGGATATTTTAATCTGTTTACATTCAAGGTAATTGTTGATAGGTAAGGATTTACTACTGCCATTTTGTTAATTGGTTTATGGCTGTTTTATGGAGTTTTTGTTTCTTCCTCTCTTGCTGCCCTCCTTTGTGATTTGATGATTTTCTGTAGTGGTAGGCTTTTATTTCTCTTTCTTTTTTTGTGTGTATCTACTATAGGTTTTTGCTTTGTATAAAACCTCTTATAATAGGCTGTTTTAAGCAAATAAAAACTTTGCATACAACTACTCTATATTTCACCTACCCATATTTTATGTTATTGATGTCACAATTTGCATCTTTTAATATTGTATATCCTTTAGCAAATTAATATAACAGTATTTTAAAACAATCACATATTTTAACCTTAATACCAATAAAATAAGTAATTTAGACATCACCATTACAACGTTAGAGTATTCTGAATTTGATTGTGTACCACACACTTTTACCAGTGAGGATTATGCTTTTGTATGTTTCTGTATTGTTAATTAGCATACTTTTGTTCAGCTTGAAGAACTCCCTTTAGCATTTCTTGTAAGACAGGTCTGGTGGTGATAAACTCCCTCGGCTTTAATTTTCCTGGGAAAGGCTTTATATCTCTTTTATTTCTGAAGAATAGCTTTTCTGGGTAAAGTATTTTTGGTTGACAGTTTTTCTTTTCCCTTCAGCACTTTGAATATATCATCTCACTCTCTCCTGGTCTGTAAGGTTTCTGCTGAGAAATCCACTGTTAGCTTTATTGGAACTTCTTCTTGTTTTTTTTTTTTTTTTTGGCAGTGTCTTGTTCTGTTACCCAGGCTGGAGTGCAGTGGCACAATCTCGGCTTACTGCAACACTTGCCTCACAGGTTCAAGTGATCCTCCTGCTTCAGCCCCCTATTAGCTGAGATTTTAGGCACATACCACCATGCCCAGCTAAGTTTTGTATTTTTTTAGTAGAGACAGGGTTTTGCCATGTTGGCCAGGCTGGTCTTGAACTACTGACCTCAGTTGATCCACCTGCCTTGGCCTTCTAAAGTTCCAGGAATACAGGTGTGGGCTGCTGCACCCAGTCAGAACTTCTTTACATGTATGCGATTTGTTTCTTTTCTCTTGCAGCTTTCAAGATCCTCTCTTTGTCTTTGGTTTTTGACAGATTCATTATGTCTCAGGAGTAGTCTTGTCTTGATTGAATCAGATTGGAGATCTTTAACCTTCCTGTACTTGGATATTTATATTGCTCCCCAGGTTTGGAAGATTTTCTGCTATTATTTCTTTAAATAAGTTTTATTCCCCTTTGTTTCTCTCTTCTTCTTAATCTTCTATAACTTGAACATTTGCTCTTCAGATACTGTCCCCTGACTCCCATAAGTTTTCATCATTCTTTTTCACTCTTTTCTTTTTTTCTCCTCTGACTGTATATTTTCAAATAATCTGTCTTAAGATTCACAGATTCTTTCTTCTGCTTGATCATTCTGTCACTGATGCTTTGTATTACATTTTAAAATTTCATTCATTGTACTCTTCAGTGCCAGAATTTCTGTTTGCTTTTTTTTTTTTAATTTCAGTCTTTCTGTTACATTTCTCATTTTGGTTGGTTATTGTTCTTCTGATTTCACTGAATTACGTCTCTGTATTTTTTTGAAGTTTGCCGAGCTTCCTTAAAATAATTATTTTGATTTTTGAATTACTTGTCAGTTTTTTTTTTCATTTCTTTGTGGTCAGCTTTGGGAGATTATTGTGTTCTTTTGATAGTAATATATCCTCCTTGGTTTTACATGTATCTTGTTGCCTTTCATTGATGTCTGCACATTTGATGGAGCAGTCACCTCTTGCAGACTTTACAGACTAATTTCACTGTGGAAAGATCTTCCCCTACAGGGAGGTAAAAGGATGCTTGCTGGTGGTGTGCAGTGATTCAGTCACCAGTGAGAACACAGCTGTGTAGTCTATGTGCAGCTGTTCTTATATTGACATATTTTTCTTTTCCTGGAATAAAAACTACTTGATCATAGTGTATGGTTTTAATACATACTTGTTTTTTTCATCTATCATAAGAAATGAAAACTGTTCATTTCTTTTTTGAAATAACTTAAGAAAGTGTTGATATGAAGGTGTGTTAGTATCATAAATTGAATTGAGGGAATTTCTGACTTTTTCTATGCCTTGGAATACTTTGACTAACATAAAAAATACCCTTATTTGAATGTAAGCTAGAACTAATTTGTAAAATCATTTCAGCCTAGAACACTTTTATAGGGATGCCATTATTTAGATATTTGAAGCATTAAAATTAATTTGAACCTTTGCTTCTGGTAAACTTGAAATCTAGGTAATTTGTCTCCTCTTTTGAAGACAGCCAGAAAAGCTAAATAAAAAAAAATCTACTTGAAGGTATTAGGACATAATAAAATAGTGAAGAAATACTGGCCTGAATTTGGCAGAAGTGACACACCATTTTGGGTTGCTTCTCCTCTCAGAAGAAACTGCCAATTCAGTGTGGGAGGTACTGAGAGGCTGAATGATGCTTTTTTGGAAAGTAATATGTCTTTTATAGTCTCCTTTTGAAATTTTCTCTTTTTCTTTAGTTTTCTGCAGTTCTACCATGCTATATCCAGGTATGCATTTCTTGTACTTTTTCTGCTTGGGTTTTTAAAGTTTCTTAAATCTGTCCTTGATCTTTCAGCACTTTGGGTAAATTCTAGGGTGTTATCTCTTGCATTATAATTTGATTCCATTAACATGTATTGTTCAATTATTGTTTTGCCCCCTCACTCATGTTTTTTTCTTTACTTATGTAGAATGTCTACATATGCCTCAGACTTTCTTTATTTTCTATTTCTTTTAGCAGCTTTTCTGGTCTTCCTCTATTCTCTTTTTTTTGTCCTCATTATGCCCCCAAATCCCCTATTCTTTTATTCTATTCTATTATTCTTTGATTCTGGATTCTGTCTCTCAACCAGTCTTTAGCTCAGTCTAACTCACTATTAAGCTAATCAATTAAGTTTATAATTTCAGCTATAAACTTAATAAAATAATGAACTAATAAATTATTATCATTTAGTTATGGAATTTTTACTTGGTTTTTGTCTTAGCCAGGGTTCCCTAGTGATTGGATTCCACTGAACTGTGTCCTCTGCAAAAAGATATGTTGAAGCCCCAATCCCCAGTGGCTCAGAATGTGACGTTATTTGGAAATTGGGTCTTTCAGAGGTAGTCTGTCAACATGAAGTTGTTAGGGTGGACCGTAATTCCATATGATTGGGACCCTTCCTTACAAAAAGGAGAAATTTGGACAGAGATGGACAGACATAGAGGGAAAACATGCAGGTGAGAACACCACGTGAAGATGGAGGCAGAGATGGGAGAGGTGTGGCCAGAAGCTGAGGAATGTTGAGGGCCACCAGAAGCTGAGGAATGTTGGGAGCCACCAGAAGCTGGAAGAGGCAGTAAGAATTCTCCCAGAGGCTGCGGAGGGAGCACAGCCTCGCTGACTTCTTGATTTTGCACTTCAGCTTCCAGAATTGTGGGACAATGAATTCCTGCTGTGTGAAGCCTGCAGCTGTGGTGCATCCTCACAGCCTCCCTAGGTAACAGATCCCTTTGGAAGACAGAGTGCCAGGTGAGGGCAGCACTCCTGTTTCATTAGAGAGTGAAACCCGGGGGCACAGTGAGGAAGAAGGAGAGGGGCACAGGCAGAGACAGGGCTGCAGGCAAGTGTGACTGATGACCGCTTCTCAGAGGCATACCTTCTAAGAGGCTGTAAAACAGCCAGTCGTGGTGGCTCATGCCTGTACTCCCAGCACTTTGGGAAGCTGAGGCGGGCGGATCACCTGAGGTCAGGAGCTCAAGATCAGCCTGACCAATATGGTGAAACCCCATCTCTACTAAAAAAATTACAAAAGTTAGCTGGGTGTAGTGGCAGGTGCCTATAATCCCAGCTACTCAGGAGGCTGAGGCAGGAGAATCCCTTGAATCTGGGAGTTGGAGGTTGCAGTGAGCCAAGATCACGCCATTGTACTCCAGCCTGGACAACAGAGGGAGACCTTGTTTCAAACCACGCCCCCACCCCCCAAAAAAAAACAAATAAAAAATAAGAAGAGGCTGTAAAACAACAGACTGTCAGCACATTCTGTCTGGGAGGAGGAATGGGGAATAATTTATTTACCAGTCAGTGCTGAATCCCATTTATCAGGGGTTTACTCCATGGAGCATGAACACCTCTCGTTACTGGGTCGCACAGGCGAGAGTACTGGGTAAGTCCTGGGATGTTTCCTGCCTTGTTGGCAACAGGGAAGGCCTGAGGTAGAGACAAGTGGCATCCACCACAGGCTTGGGGTGAAAGGTGCTGCCCACCCGCTGTGGAGTCAGGTGGTGCCGACACAGAACTGGTGATCACCGGGGTGGTGGAAGCAAAACAGATGGCTGCCATGGACCGAATGCTTGTGTTCCTCCAACATTCACATGTTGAAGCCCTAACCCTCAAATGGGAGGTAATTAGGGTCAGATAAGGTCATGAAGGTGGAGCCGCCATGATACAATTAGTGCCCTTATAAGACCAGAGCCCTGGCTCTCTGCCATGTGCGGACACAGCAAGAAGCTGGCCATCTGCAGACCCCAGGAAGGCCCTCACCAGGAACTAAATCTGCCGACACTCTGACTTTGGGTTTCTCAGCCTTCAGAACTGTGCAAAATAAATCTCTTATATAAGCCACCCAGCCTGTGGAGTTTTGCTGTGGAGGCCTGAGGTGGCCGACACATAGCCAAAGGCTCCAGAACAAGGAGACCAAGAGAGTCTGCTCAGGTCTTAAGAGGTACTGGATAGAACTTTCTTTCTTTCTTTCCCCTCCCTCCCCTCCCCTTCCTCCCCTTCCTCCCCTCCCCTCCCCTCCCCGCTCTTCCCTTCCCTCTCTCTTTCTCTCTCTCTTGCTCTCTCTTTCTCTGTCTCTCTTTTCTTTCTTTCTTTCTCTCTTTCATTCTTTCTTTTTTTCTTTTTAACAGTTTTCAGATCTCTGCCAAAATTCTTAGTCTTGTCTTTCCCTCCATAAACAAAGAATGCATATTATTTATTTTGAGATCTGTGTATAATAGTTTCGTTATCTGGGTGCCCGTGGACTACTCCGTTTTATTTGCCCACACAGTTCATCTTGTCTCCCTATATGCTTATTGTGTGATGAGCCATTCATTGGTGGTATTGTAGAAACACCTCAAAATGCAGGAGGTCTCCCTCCAGGTGTGGGATAAGTTGGCTCTGCCAGGCACCAGGGGGCACCAGAACTCTATGGTTGCCTGAATCCAGTTGTAGGAAGTGTGATGATTCAACGGCACACTTTACTTCCCCACCTCAACAAGGCTGGGTGCTTCTGGGGTGCCCTTATACCAACCCCTCTAGTCCCCACCCCAAGCAAGAGAGGTCCCAGAACCTACCTTTGGTGGGCTCACACCTCTTTTCCTTATAGCTGATTTTCAACAGAAATAAAGGAAGTCAACAGCATTAGAACAATGTCTTTATAGAGTACTGCAAGAAAAATAGCTGCTAAACTGGGATTTTCTATGAAAAGAAAATATTCTTCAAGACTAAAGATAAAGACATCTTCAGATAGATGTTTGGCGTGAGAAGAGCTACACTAAAGAGAATACTTCCAGAACCAATACAATTGGGTTTTACAAAAAAGAAAATACTGAAAGGTATTCTTCAGGTCAAAGGATGAACCCAGGCGAAGGGTTAGGGATACAGGAAGGCATGAGGAGCAACTAAAAGAGTCAATAGACAGGGAAATCTAAATGAATATTCAGCTGGGTGTGGTGGCTCACACCTGTAATCCCTGTACTTTGGGAGGCTGAGGCAGGTGGATCAACTGAGGTCAGGAGTTTGAGATCAGCCTGACCAACATGGTGAAATCCTGTTTCTACTAAAAATACAAAATTAGCCAGGCATGGTGGTGTATGCCTGTAGTCCCAGCTACTTGGGAGGCTGAGGCAGGAGAATTGCTTGAACCCGGGAGGTGGAGGTTGCAGTGAGCTTGAACCCGGGAGGTGGAGTGCCATTGCACTCCAGCCGGGGCAACAAGAGTGAGACTCTGTCTCAAAAAATAAATAAATAAATAAAATAAATGAATATTCATAGCATATTCAATGACATCTTGTTGGGTTAAAAATATGAATAGGATGAAAACGTGTGGCAACTTGGCCTATAATTTGTGAGAGAATAGATGGAGTTAAAATATATGATTTTTGCTTTGCTCATAAAAGTATCATTTAATATTAGACTTTAGTAAGTCCAGAAGCATATTATAATCAATCTCTAAAGCAACTATTAAAAGAATAATACAAGATTGCATAACTTTCAAGCTCACAGAATAAAAAATGGAAAAATAATGCCGGGGCATTGGCTCACGTCTGTTAACTCCAGCACCTTGGGAGGTCAATACAGGATTTCTTGAGATCAGGAGTTCCAGACCAGTCTAGGCAACATAGTGAGACCTTGTCTCTACAAAAATTTGTTTTAAAAATTAGCTGGGTGTAGTGGCTCTTGCCTGTATTTCTAGCTACTTGGAAGGCTGAGAATGGAGGATCACTTGAGCCCAGGAGTTTGAGGCTACAGTGAGTCACCTTCATGCCACTGCATTCCTGCTTGGGCAGTGGAGTGAAATCCCATCTCAGACAAACAAGTGAAATAAAATATAATTCATTCAAAAGTAGATAGCCAAAGAGAAAAAGGAATATAGATCAAGTGAAAGAGTATAAAGAATTATTAAACCCAAATATGTCAGTAATTACTGGTATATTTTAAACCAAATATATCAATAATCACATTAAATAAGGCTAGCCAGGGACTTCTAATTGACATCAAAAAAATAGAGCTCAGATATATCCTACCACCTGAATCATCCAAAGAATGGACAAAATCTATGAAACGGTGAGAGAATCAGGCACCAAAGTATAGTGATTCTTGAGATGTAAGAAATAAATGGGACAAACCCTATTACTATCGCAGCTTGCTGCCTTGAGAGTTTGTTAGGTGGAGCTTGGTGGACTCTCTGAGTTGAGATGGAGCTGAGAGTCTGAGGAAGGTGAGGTGCTTCCTAGTGTTAGTAGAACAGAGGACCTGAGAGGAGAGAGCTGCGCACAGACAGAACTCGAGAGATCTGGGCAGGGTATCCCTTGAGTATTTAGCTGGGTGTTGTTCAGTTCATGCATATGAGAAGACTACCAGAGGCTAGGGAAAGAACCACCCAAAGGATGAATGATAATAGTGCTTAGCGCTCACAATGGGCGCTAAGCACAATGCCGATTCCAAATAGCTATACTGGACAACTTTTGATATTCACTGGGCATTGGATAGAGGATGCAGAAAGATTTTGCTTCAGGAGTCGGGAGTAATTAGTCCTAGGTTGTGCAGTGCTCTAGTCTATCTAACAAGTCTTAAAAGGAAGACCCAAAAGGATCGCAATATTTCTGAGGACCTCAATAGCATCCTAGAACAAAGCTGAAGGCCCTTTTTTTATAGGATTGAGAAAATATCCAGCATCTACTCAGATAAAATTCACAGTGTTTGTCATCCAAGCAAAAATTGACAGGCATGCAAAAGAGCCAAAACAAACAAACAAACAAACAAAACCTATAATGAGGAGGGAAATCAATTAAATCCAAGCCAGAACTGACAATGAATTCAGCAGCATATTAAAAAGATTACATACCATGACAAAGTGGTATTCATTCCTGGAATGCAAGGATGCTTTAACATATGAAACTTGATCAATATAATACATGACATTAACAGAACAAAAGGAAAAAACCTAACATGGTCATCTCAGTTGGTCCAGAAGAAGCACTGGACAAAATAAAACACTTTTTCATGATAGAAATATAAAAAAATGAGGAATAGAAGGAAATTACCTCAACATAATAAAATTCATACATAAAAAACTCAGTGAATATCGTAATAGTGAAAGACAACATTTTTTCTCTAAGATCTGGAATAAGGTGAGGATGCTCATTTTGCCATTTCTGTTCGTTGTAGTCACTGGAAATTCTAGCCAGAGAAATTAAGAAAAACAAAGCAATTTAAATTAGAAAAGAAGTAAATTGATCTGCTTGTGTATGATATAATCTTATATGTAAAAAATCATAAAGATTCCACTAAACATTTTAGAACTAATAAATCCAACAAAGAACAGGATACAAAGTCAATAAGCAAAAATCAGTTGCATTTCTATATACTAACATTGAATAATCCAAAAAGAAAATTAAGAAAACAATTCCATTTGTAATAGCATCAAAAAGAGTAAAATACTTAAGAATTAGCCGAATAAGTGAAAGACTTGTACAATGAAAACTACAAAATATTACTAAAACAAATTAAAGATGTAAATAAATAAAAATACAGCCTGTGTTTGTGACTGGAAGAATTAATATTGTTAAGATGCCAATACTACTCAAAATAATCTACAGATTCAGTGCAATCCTGATTAAAATCCCAATGGTGTTTTTGCAGAAGTAGGAAAAACCCCTCCTAAAATTTGTATGGAATCTCAAAGGACCCCAACAACTAAAACAATGCTGAAAACAAAAAGAACAAAGCTGGAGAACTGATTTCACTCCCTGATTTCAAAACTCAATTACAAAGCTTCAGTAATCAAAACAGTTTAGTCTGACATAGAGACAAACATATAGACCAATGAAGTAGAATACAGAGCCTAGAAAAAGACGCTTGCGTATATGCTCAAATTAGATTCAGCAAGGGTGTCAGACCACTCAATAGAGAAAAGACTGTCTTTTCAACAAATGGTGCAGGGAAAACTGGATAGTCACATATAGTAGAATAAAGTTGGACCCTGTATTAGTCTGTTTTGCATTGCTATAATATTTGAGGCTGGGTAATTTATAAAAGGTTTGTTTATTTGACTTATGGTTCTGCAGGTTGTGCAGCAGCATGACACCAGCTTCTGCTTCTGGTGAGACCTAAGGAAGTTTTTAGTCATGGCAGAAGGCAAACAGAAGCTAGTGTGTCAAATGGCAAGAGAGGGAGCAAGAAACAGGAGGAAGCGCCAGGCTCTTTTTAACAATCAGATCTCATGGTAAATAATGGAGCAAGAGCTCACTCATTACCGTGAGGAGGGCACAAAGACATTCATGAGGGATCTGCCCTCCTGACTCAGACATCTCCTGCTGGGTCTCGCCTCCAACACTGAGGATCACATGTTAGCGTGAGACTCAGAGGGGACAAATATCCAAACTATGTCAGATCCTTACCTAAAACTATATACAAAAATTTACTCAGAATGGATTACCTAAATGTAAGGCCTACAATTAAAAGACTCTTAAAAGAAACAGGGCAAAATCACAACACTGCATTTGGCAGTGATTTCTTGGATATGACACAAAAAGCACAGGCAACGCAAGAAAACAGACTTATGAGACTTTATAATAATTAAAAAATTGTGTGCATCAAGAGACGAAATCAGCTATTTTGCAAATCATATATTTTGTAAGAGATTAATGTTCAGAACATATAGAGAACTCTTCAAACTCAAGACAAACCAAACCACCTGCTTCAAAACATGGGCAAAGGACTTGAATAGATATTACCTTAAAGACTATATACAGATGGCCAATAAGCACATAAAAGATGCTCAGCATTACTAATCACTAGGGAAATGCAAATCAAAACTGTGATGTGACACCATCTCACACCCATTACATGGCTATTAAAAAAATGACAATTGTTGGCAAGACTGTGGAGAAATCAGAGCCCTTGTGCTATCTCGGCAGGTATATAAAATGGTACCGCCACTGTGGAAAGCAGCGTGGCAATTTGTCAAAACAGTAAAAATAGAATTACCATTTGATCCAGCAATTCTACTTCTGGGTATATATCTAAAATAACTGAAAGTAGACTCACAAAAAAGTGTTTATATAACCATGTTAATAACAGGATTATTCACAATAGCTAAAATGTGGAAGAAACCCAAGTGTTCGTTGACGGATGAATAAAGAAATAAAATATATATGATTGTCGCATGGTATACATGGGGGATTGGTTCCAGGACCTCCTATAGATAACAAAACTCACAGATGTTCAAGTCTCCGATGTAAAATAGTGTAGATGTTGCATATAACCTACGCATATTCTCCCATATACTTTAAATCATCTCTAGATTACTTATAATGCCTAACACAATGTAAGTGTTATGTAAATACTTATACTATATTTTTAGGGAATAATGACAAGGAAAAAGTCAGTGCATGTTAAGTACATATGCAATTTTTTTCAAATATTTATATCTGTGGTTGGTTGAATCCATGCATACAGAGCCCACAGATATGGATAAACAGATGTATACATATAATGGATTATTATTTGGCTTTTAAAAGGAAGAGAATTCTGTTATATGCTACAAAATGGATGAACTTTGAGAACACTGTGCTCGGCAAAATAAGCCCATCACACAAAGACAAATAATGTGTGATTCCACTTATATGAGGTACTTAGAGTAGTTGAAATTACAGAGACAGAAAATAGAATGAAGGTTGCCAGCGGCTGGAGGAAAGTGGAAATGGGAAGTTACTGTTTAATGGATATAGAGTTTTAGTTGTACACAATGAAAAGAGTTCTGGAGATGGATGGTTGCACAACATTAAAAATGTATTTAATACCACTGAACTCTATACTTGAAAATTGTGGAGATGGTAAAGTTTGTGTTATGTGTATTTTACCACAAGGAAAAAATTGGAAAAATAGTTAATACTAGAGAAGCACTTTTAGCAGAAGCTGGAGGCAAGTTCTGACAGAGAATCTGATAGAGTATCTTCTTTTTCTAACAGGAACAAAGATAGCAACCTTTCATTTTCTGGAACATTGTGTACCAATAGAACATTTCACTTACAGTAAACCCAAATAAAAGGAGAAGAGCATCAGTGAGCTGTGGGACAAATTCAAAGTGGTCTAATACATGAATAATATGGATAATTGGAGTTCTCAAAGAGAAGAGAGAGAGGGAACAGAAAAAATATTTAAAGCAATAACAGCTAAATGTTTTTCTAAATTGGATTAAAACTGTAAACTCACCTCCTAAGAAACTCAACAAAGTCCAAACACAAGAAATCTAAGGAAAACCATTCCAAAGCACATCATAATCAAATTACTCAAAATCGACCATAAGAGAAAAATCTTAAAAGCAGCCAGAGGAGAGCCAGTGTTGTTGGTGCACATCTGTAATCCCAGCTACTGGGGGGGTTGAGGTGGGAGGATTGCTGGAGCCCAGGAGTTCAAGACCAGTCTCAGCAACATAGGGAAACCCCACCCGCCTCAAAAAAATAAGAAAAAAAAGCAGCCAGAGATAGAGGGCAGGAAATTATGTACAGAGGAAAAAAGATGAAAATAATAGCACATTTCTTATTGGAAACAGTCAAAGCAAGGAGACAGTGGAGCAACATCTTTAAAGTATTAAAATAAAAACCTGCAACCTAGAATTCTGTCTAGTGAAAATTTCTTTAAAAATGAGGGTAAAATAAAGAGTTTTTTAGAAATACAAAAGCTGAAAGAGTTCATAACCAGCAGACCTGCACAACAGGAAATGTTAAAGAAAATGTCAAGTGGAAGGAAAATTATACCATGTAGAAATACGGATATACACAAAGTAACGAAGAGTATCTTAAATGGTAACTACATGGTAAATATGTAAGATTTAAAAAATTGTTTACATATCTTCAAGATAAAAAGAATGACAACATTTTATTGGTTTTATACATTTATAAAAGAAAAACGTATGACAACAATAGCACAAAGGTCATAAGGAGAAAATAGCATAGTCTTGTAAGTGTCTTATATTATACATGAAATGGTATAATATCTATCATTAAAGGTAGATTGTGATAAATTAAAGATGGATACTGTAATTCCTAAAGCAATCACAAAAATAAAACAATGAGACCTACCAAGCTGAAAAAGGAGATAAAAAGACATAATAAAAAATATTCAAGTAATCCAGAAGAAGGCTGGAAAGAGGGTAACAGTAACAAAGAACAGATGAAACTAATGGAAAACAAATAACAGGATAAGCTTAAGTCTAATCAAAACTGTTAACACATTAAATATAAATTATCGAAACTTCCAATTAAAAGAGACTGGATAAAAAAGTGAGCCAAGTATCTTCTGTCTTTATGAAATGCACTTTATTTTATTTTTAATTATTTTAAAATTTTAATTAATTAAAGACAGGTTCTCACTATGTTACCCAGGCTGACCTTGAACTCCTGGACTCAAACAGTCCTCCCACTTTAGTCTCCTGAGTACTGGGACTACAGGCGTGCACTACCACACCTGGCTCAAAATGCACTTTAAATAAAGAAATAGATTAAGAGAATGAAAAGCAATATGCCATGCTAACACTATTCAAAATAAGCCTGGAATAACTAGATTAATATAAAAAAAGTAGATTAAGCCTGAAAATTATTACCAGGGATAAGGACACTAATTCCTTCCTCCCTCCCTCCCTCCCTCCCTTCCTTCCTTCTTTCCTTCCTTCTTTCCTTCCTCCCTCCCTCCCTCCCTCCCTCCTTCCCTCCTTCCCTTCCCTCTCTCCCTTTATTGGACACAGGGTCTTGCTCTGTCACCCAGGCTGGAGTGCAGTGGCACAATCTCAGCTCACTGCAATCTCTGCGTCCCAGCTCAACTGATCCTCCAACCTCAGCCTCCTGAGTAGCTGGGACCACAGGCATGAGCCACCATGCCCAACTCATTTTTGTATTTTGTAGGGACAGAGTTTCTCCATGTTGCCCAGGTTGGTCTCAAACTCCTGAGCTCAAAGTGGTCCACCCACCTCAGCCTCCTAAAGTGCTAGGATAACAGGTTTGAGCCACCATAACTGTCCAGGAAGCTAATTTCATAATGATAAAGATTTCAATTTACCAAGAGAACAAAAACAATTCTAAATCTTAATCCATCTAACAACAGAGCTCTAAAATGCATGAAGAAAACCTATGGAACCACAAAGAGAAATAGACACAATAAAAATCCAATCAGTACCTCTTTTTCAGTAATTTTTGAGAGCAATTAGATAGAAACTCAGTATGAATATGAATATGAAAACTTGAACGATGCTATCAGTAACTTGAGCTAATTGACATTTATAGGACACTCTACTCAGTAATGGGAGGACATGCTTTTTAAAAATACAGGATGTTTACCATATTTGACCATATTGTGAACTATAAAACAAATCTCAACATAGTTAAAATGATTCAAGTTATATCAAATACAGGCATACCTCAGAGATATTGTGGATTTGGTTCCAGATCACCACAATGAAATCGATACTGCAATAAAGTGAGTCACATGATATTTTTAGTTTCCCAGAGCAAATAAAAGTATGTTTATACTATTCTGTAGTTTTTAAGTGTGCAATAGCATGATATCTAAAAAACAATGTACATATCTTAATTAAAAATACTTTCTTGCTAAAAATGCTAACTATCATCTGAACCTTCAGCAAGTAAGTCTTTTTGCTGGTGGAGGATCTTACCTTGATGTTTATGGCTGTTGACTGATTAGGGTGGTGGTTGCTGAAGGTTGGGGTGGTTGTGGTAACTTCTTTCTGTTTTTTTTTTTTTTTTTTTTTTAAGACAGGGTCTCACTCTGTTACCCAGGCTAGCATACAGTGGCACAATCATAGCTCACTGCAACCTCAAACTTCTGGGCTCAAGGGATTCTCCCACCTCAGTCTCCTGAGTAGCTGGGACTACAGGCATATGCCACTGTGCCTGACTAATGTCTTTAATTTTTTGGAGAGACAGGGTCTCTTTTTATTGTCCAGGCTGGTCTGGAACTCTTGGCCTCAAGCGATTCTCCCTGCTTGGCCTCCCAAAGTGTTAGAATTATAGGCATGAGCCATTGTGCCTGGCCCAATTTCTTAATATGAGACAAGAATGAAGTTTGCCACATTGATCGACATTTCCTTTCATGAAAGATTTCTCTGTAGCATGTGATGCTATTTGACAGCATTTTACCCACAGTAGAATTTTCAAAATTGGAGTCAGTCCTCTCAGAGGCTGCCACTGTTTCATCAACTAGGTTTATGGAATATTCTAAATCTTCTGTTGTCATTTCAACAGTGTTCACACCATCTTCACCAGGAGTTATTCCATTTCAAGAAACCACTTTATTTGCTCAGCTGTAAGAACCAACTCCTCATCTGTTCAAGTTTTTGCATGAGATTGTAACAATCCAGTTACATCTTTAGGTTCCACTTATAATTCTGGTTCTCTTGCTATTCTACCACATCTGCAGTTCCTTCTTCTATTGACATCTTGAATGCCTCAAAGTCATCCATGAGGTTGGGACCAACTTCTTTCAAACTCTTATTTTATTTTGAGGCAAGGTCTCGCTCTGTCACCCAGGCTGGAGGGCAGTGGTGTGATCTCAGCTCACTGCAGCTTCGACTTCCTGTGCTCAGGTAGTCCTCCCACCTCAGCCCCCCAAGTAGCTGGGACTACAGGTGCAAGCCACCATGGCCAGCTAATTTTTGTATTTTTAGTAGAGATGGGGTTTTACCATGTTGTCCAGGCTGGTCTCGATCTCCTGAGGTGGTCCACCATCCTTAGCCTCCCAAAATGCTGGTATTACAAGCATGAGCCACTGTGCCGGGCCCAAACTCCTGTTAATGCTGCTTTTTTGACCTCTTCCCATGAATCACAAATGTTCTTAATGGCATCTAGAATTGCAAATTCTTTCCAGAAGGTTTTCAATTTACTTTGTGCAGATCCTTAAGGGGAATCACTACCTGTGGCAGCTATCGTGTTATGAAATGTGTTTCTAAATAACAATACTTGAAAGTCTGAATTACTCTTTGACTCATGGGATGCAGAACGAATGTTGTCTTAGCAGGCATAAGAACATTAATCTCCTTGTACACCTCCATCAGAGCTGTTGATTGACTACAGGCATTGTCATGAACAGTACTATTTTGAGAGAAATGTGAGCATAGGTCTCAAGAGTGGCTTTAAAATATTCAGTAAGCCAGCTCACGCCTATAATCCCAGCACTTTGGGAGGCTGTGGCGAGTGGATCACGAGGTCAGGAGTTCAAGACCAGCCTGATCAACACAGTGAAACCTCATCTCTACTAAAAAATACAAAAATTAGCTGAGCGTGGTGGCACACATCTGTAATACCAGCTACTCAGGAGGCTGAGGCAGGAGAATCACTTGAACCTGGGAGGCAGAGGTTGCAGTGAGCCAAGATCTCACCACTGCACTCCAGCCTGGGCGACAGAGTGAGAATCCATCTCTAAATAAATAAATAAAATACTCAGCCATGCTGTAAACATGTGGTGCTGTCCAAGTTTTGTTGTTCCATCTAGAGAACACGGGGGAGTAGATTTAGCATAATTCCCTAGGATTTGCAGAAAGGTAAATGAACACTAGATTCAACTCAAAGTCACCAGCTGCGTTAGTCCCTGCCAAGAGTGTCAGCCTGTTTTTTGATGCTTTGACTTCTCCTCTGTAGCTATGAAAGTTCTAGATGGCATCTTCTGCCAATTTAAGGCTGTTTCGTTTACATTGAAAATCTGTTGTTTAATGTAGCCGCCTTCATTAGTGATCGTAGCTAGGTCTTCTGAATAAGTAAGTTCCTGCTGCGTCTACATCAGCACTTGCTGCCTCTTACGTTAACGGAGATGGCTTTGGCATCTTTGGCACTTATGTTACGGAGATGCCTTCTTTCCTTATGCCTCATGAACCAACTTCTGGTAGTTTCCAACTTGCGTTATGCAGCTTCCTCACCTCTCTCAGCCTTCATAAAATTGAAGAGAGGCAAGGCCTTGCTCTGGATTAGGCTTTGGCTTAAGTGAGTGTTGTGGCGCGTTTTATCTACTCACACCACTGAAACTACCTTCATATTAGCAGTAAGGCTGTTACATTCGCTTCTTCTTTGTGTGTTCACCGGAGTGGCACTTTAAATTTCTTTTATAAGCTTTTCCTTTGCCTTCACAACTTGGCTGTTTTTGATGCAAGAGCCTAAGTTCAGCCTGACTGGGTTTTTTATATATCTTCCTCACTAAGCTTCATCACTTCTAGCTTTTGATTTAAAATGAGATTTGGGAGGCCGAGGCGGGCAGATCATGAGGTCACGAGATCGAGACCATCCTGGCCATGATGAAACCATGAAACTCCGTCTCTACTAAAAATGCAAAAATTAGCCGGGCGTGGTGGCACGCACCTGTAGTCCCAGCTACTCGGGAGGCTGAGGCGGAAGAATTGCTTGAACCCAGAAGGCGGAGATTGCAGTGAGCTGAGATTGCGCCATTGCACGCCAGCCTGGCGACAGAGCAAGACTCTGTCTCAAAAAAAAAAAAAAAAAAGAGACGTGTGATTCTTTCTGTACCTTGAACACTTAAAGGCCGTTGTAGGGTTATTAATTCACTTAATTTCAATATTCTTGTGTATCATGGAATAGAGAGGCACAAGGAGAGGGAGAGAGATGGGAGTATGGCTGGTCAGTGGAGCAATCAGAACACACAACATTGATCAATCAAGTTAGCTGTTTTACATGGATGCAGGTTGTGGTGCCCCAAAAACAATTAAAATAGTAACATCAGAGATTGCTGATTACAATCACCATTATAGATAGAATAATAGTGAAAAATTCCGAAATATGATGAGGATTACTGAAATGTGACACAGAGACTTGAAGCAAGAACACGCAGTTGGGAAAAATGTGCTGATGGAGTTGCTTGATGCAGGGTTGTCACAAACCTTCAATCTGTAAACAACACGAGATCTATGAATCGCAATAAAGCAGAGTGCAATGAAATGCGGAATGCCTGTGTGCTCTTTCACAACAGTGGAATTAAACTAGAAATCAGTAGCAGAAAGATCCTTGGAAAACCCCTTTATAATTGGAAACTAAACAACATACTTGTAAATAATTCATAGATCAAATAAGGTATCAAAACAGACATTATAAAGTATTGGAAATTGAATGTAAATATAAACAGAACATATTAGATTTGTGGGATGCTGTAAAAGCACCATGGTGGGGGTGGGGAATTGTTAGCAATAAACATAAATTACAAATAATAATTATCAAATCAATAATCTCTTTGACCTTAAACTAGAAAAGTAAGATCATATTAAACACAAAAATTGTAATATACAATAAGAGGCGTATCATGGATATGAGATTAATGGTAACCATAAGGCCCACTTAAGCATCTCACAGGGCTAATACATGTCACTTAGCAACGTGATGCAGCCTGACCTGGGGGTTTCCAACCTCGGACCAGGAAGTTCTAGGAGACAAGGCTACCACAGCAAAGGTGTGTCTTTCACAAACCTTAAAACAAAGCTTATCTTTACAAGAATAGCTTAAGTTCCCTTTATGAGAGAAACACTTGGTAACTGATGTAGACTAGATACGGGTATAAGAGGCCAGGTGCATGGCTCATGCCTGAAATCCCAGCACTTTGGGAGGCCAACGGAGGCGGACCACGAGGTCAGGAGATTGAGACCATCCTGGCCAACATGGTGAAACTCCGTCTCTACTAAAATACAAAAAATTAGCAGAGTGTGGTGGTGTGCACCTGTAGTCCCAGCTACTTGGGAGGCTGAGGCAGGGGAATTGCTTGAACCAGGGAGGCGGAGATTGCAGTGAGCAGAGACAGCACAACTGCACTCCAGCCTGGCGACAGAGTGAGACTCTGTCTCAAAAAAAAAAAAAAAAAAAAAACGGGGGGAGAGGGGGAGGTGGGGGAAGAAAGGGAGAACAATCTTTTAAACCCTGAGAATGATCTCTAGATGAAGACCCTCCTGGTCATTCATCTGACCCCCTGTCTGTATCTGGCCCATGCCACTAGCTTGCTCCCACAATCAGTCTTAGAAGAGTGGTACCAGAAAAAACTGTTTGTGCATCAGAGAGCATATGACTCATCTTTGGTGCAAGTCAAGCAGAAAGTGAGAAGTCACCCCTGTGGAAGCGAGCCAACCAGGACCCAAATGCCCAAACGTGACAGACATATATACATATAATGATGAGGACATTATTTATAGTAGCTCTAAACTGAGACCCAAGACAAAAACCCAACAAAACGTGAATAAAAATTGATCTAGATACTGGAGCTAACAAATACCAGTTTTAAGGTAACCATGATTAATATGCTCAACAAAACAGAAAAATGATTGAGAAAACCCTTGAAAAGTTGGTGAATTTCAAAAGAGAATTGAAATCCATAAAATAATCAAACAAGCATTCTATAACTGAAAAATACAATACCTGAAATATAAGAACTCTCTAGAAAGAGTTAACAAAGAATTAGACAAAGCCAAAGACAGAATTAATGAAATAGATTACAGACCAATAGAATGTATTCGAATTGAAACATCCAGAGGAAAAAAAGGAAGAAAATATAGAAGGGACATTAGAAGCATGTGAGAAGGAATGAAAGGTATGACATTTAATTAAAGTCATAGAGGAGGGTGGGGAAGAAGTAATATTTGAAGTGATACTGCTTAATATTTTTTTTCAAAATTGATGAAAGACATAATTCACAAATTAAACCCTGTAAATCTTAAAGATGCTGGACATATTTATTAGTTCTGACAGATTTTCAATGAATTCCTTAGATTTTTCTACATATAAGATCATATCATCTGCAAATAGAGATTGTTTTACTTCTTCCTTTTTAATATGGATGCCTTTTATTTATTTTTCTTACCTAGTTTTCATGGCTACAATGTCCTGTGCTATGATGAACAGAAGTGACAAGAGTGGATATTCTTGTCTCATTTCTGATCTTAGGGAAAAGCATCCAGTCTTTGACCATTCAGTGTGATATTAGCCAAAAATATAAAATAGTATAAGTTGGGTTTTTCATAGATGCTTTCGTAGATGCTTGTCAGATTGAGGACCCCTAAAAGAGCATCTGTAAAACATTCTCTTCTGTTTCTAGTTTGTCAAGTTTTTTTTTTTTTATCACGAAAGGGTGTTGGATTTTTGTCAGATGCTTTTCCTGCATCTATTGAGATAAGACTGTAGTTTTTGTATTATTAAAAATTTTATTGATACGGTGTTTTATATCAATTAATTTCTGTATATTAAACCAACTTTGCATTCCTGTGGTAAATCTCACTTGGTTATGGTGCATAATCCTTTTTTTAGGTGATGAATTTTGTTCATTAGTATTTTGTTGATGGGTTTTGCATCTGTAGTCACAAGATACAGTGGTTTGTAGTTGTTTATTTTGCAGTATCTTTGTCTGGTTATCAAAGTAATATTAATCTCTTAGAATGAATTAGGAAGTTTTCCCACCTCTTTTATTGTGCTGAAGAGTTTGTGCAGAATTGGCATGAATTATTCTTTAAATGTTTGGTGGAATTCACCTGTGAAGTCATCTGAGTCTTGGCTTTTCCTTGTTGGTGACTTTTTTTTTATGACGAATTAAATCTTCTAATGTGTTATATGTCTAGTCAGATTTTCTATTTCTTCTGTAGTCTGTTTTGTTAGTTTGCATCTTTTTAGAAAAATTTCCATTTTATCCAACATATCTAATTTATTGGCATATAGTTTTTCATAGTATTCCTTTACAATCCTTTTACTTCTAAAAGGCTAATAGTAATGTACTCTCTTTCATTTCTGATTTTAGTAATTTGAAATTTATCCCTTCTTTGGCCAGTCAAATAAGGATTTGCCAATTTTATTAATCTTTTCAAAGAACTTTTGGTTTTGTTGATATTTTTCTATTGATTTTCTATCTCAATTTCATTAGTTTCTTCTTTAATCTTTATTGTCTTTCTTCTGCTTGCTCTAGGCTTAGTTTGTGTTTTTTTTCCCTCAGTGTCTTAAGGTGGCAGGATATTTGACTACTTTCTTCTTTTTATAAATAGATTTAAAGTTATAAAATTTCCTCTAAGTATCCCATGAGTTTGGGTATGTTGTGTCTTCATTTTCATTTCAAAGTATTTTATAATTTTCCCTGGTATTTCTTCTTTGACCTACTTTAGAATTTTTAATGTTTTTCTGTTGAATGATTCTTTAATCCTCATGGAATACCTTTGTTTCTAGTAAAACTTCTGGCCTTAATGTTAACCTTGTGCTGTGACACTGTAGTCATCCCAGCTTTCTTTTCGTCAGCAACAGCATGGTCTTTCTTCTTCCATCCTTTCACTTTCAACCCTTCTGTGTCATTTAGTCCTTGTATATAAAGTGTGGATCTGGTAAACAGCATGCAGTTGGGTCTTAATTTTTATCCAGACAATGTTTATTTCATTACGTTTAATAAAAACTGAGGGATGTAGTTGGGTTTAAGTCTAACATTCTACTATGCTTTCTGTGTGTTCCATCTGTTATTTGTTCCTTATTTGACTTTTCCTGACTTATTTAGAAGTAATCAGATATTAGTACATTATATCTATCAGATCTTTAGTTAGACATTTTTATATCACTTTTAGTGGCTTCCAAAGATGAGAGTTCAATGTGCATTCCTGACTTAACGTTTACCTTAAGTTAGTACTTTTATCACTTCCTAAAGACTGCAATAGTCTTACAAAAATTTAACTTTATCCCCCTTTGCTTTTTTTTTTTTTTTTTAAAGAGATGGAATCTCACTATGCTGTCCAGGCTGGAGTGCAGTGGCTGGTCACAGACATGATCATAGCATACTATAGCCTGGAACTCCTGGGCTTACACTGTACTCCTGCCTCAGACTCCCAAGTAGCTGGGAATACTGGCAGGTGCCACTGTGCCTGGCTCCTGTTCTGCTCTTTATGCTAATTTTCACGTATTTTTGCTTCCTTTTTATGACCACATAACACATTATTATTTTTATATTATTTATATAAATATAAATAATATATTTATTATTATTTATAAATAATAAATAATATATATTATTTATATATAATAAATAAATAATAAATAATAAATATATTATTTATAAATAATGTAAATACATATTTACCCACTTACTCACCCTTTCCCATATTCTTCATTCTTTTTGATGATTCTATGTTTCCATCTGGGGCTATTAATTTGCTTAATATTTCTTGTATTAATGGTTTGTTGGTGATGATTTAGATTTTGTTTTTTCTAAAAATGACTTTATTTTACCTCATATTAAAAAAATTTTTTTACTTTGAAATAATTATAGATTTAGTGTAAGTTGCAAAGATAGCACAGAGACGTTCATGCACTCTTTATCCAATTTCTTCAGTAGTTATACTTTATATAATTAGAGTGCAAAATCAAAGCCAGAATACTGACATTTGGTACAATATGTGTGTATAGCTCTATAACATTTTATGGCATATGTAGATTCATGTAACCACTACTGCAATCGAGATACATACCTATTTCATACCACAAAGATCTACTGGAGTCAGCATTTTACTAGCTTGAGTGAAATGCAAAAACCTTCTTCCCTTTACATTCTTTTGCCTCCCCTGTTTATAATAGAATTGTCTTCATGTTTCTTCTTCACTCACTGATGTTTGTGTCAAGCACTGTTACACTTTTTGGTTTGACTATCAAATATAAATTAGGAAACTCAAAAGAGAAGGAAACCGTTTTGTATGTACGCATTTTTTGTTCCTTATATTTAGTTCTCTTTTTTTCCCCTGGATGTTCCAAGGTTACTTCTTTTATCACTTTCTTTCTGTTTCAAGAACTTCCTTTGGCCAGCCCATTAGGGTTGATCTTCTGGCATAAAATTCTCTTTGTCTTCTTTTATGTTACAATGTTTTATTTCCTTTCATTCCTAAGGGACAGTTTTACTCCATGTAGAATTAAAGGTTGATAGTTCTTTTCTTTCAGCACTTGAAAAATGTCATGTAACTTCCTTACAGCCTCCATGGTTTCTGATGAAAAATCTGCTGTCATTCGAATGGTTTCCCCCTGTAGGTTACATGTCATTTCTCAGCATGTGAAGATTATTTTCTTTGTCGTTAGTTCTCTGAAGTTTGATTATGATGCATTTTGATGTGGATTTCTCTGCATTTATCCTGTATGGAGTTTGATCACTTTCTTGGATTTGTAGATTTATGTTTCTTGCCAAATTTGAGAAAGTTTCCACCATTGTTTCTTTCAATAGTTTTTAGCCCCATCCTCTTTCTCCTTTTCTTCTAAAACTCTGATGTTTAGATCATTAGACCTTTTGTTATCATCGCACAGGTCCTTGAAGTTGTGTTCAAATTTTTCATTCTATTTTTCTCCCTAAGATTTATTGAGTTCTATTCTATCTTCAAGTTCACTGATTTTTTTTCCCTCTGTCCTCTCTATTCCGCTGTCGATCCCATTAAGTGAGTTCTTACATTTTGGGTATTATACTTTTTAATCCTCAAATTTCCATTTGGTTCTTCTTCATGTTTTCTTCGTTGAGACTTTATATGTTTTTATCTGTTTCAAGCATGTTTGTAATTGTATATTATGATGGGCTGCTTTAAATCCTTGTTGGAGAATTCCCAACATCTATATCATTTCAGTGTTAGTGATTGTCTTTCTCATTCCAATATCTCTGATGAACACAGATGCAAAAATCCTCAGTGAAATACTACAAACCAAATTCAACAACATATAAAAAATATTATATACCATGATGCAAAATTGTTTCAACATGTGCAAAACAATCAATGTGATATATCACATTAACAGAATGAAAGATAGTCTGGGTGTGGCATCTCACACCTGTAATCCCAGCACTTTGGGAAGCTGAGGTGGAAGGATTGCTTGAGCCCAGAAGTTTGAAACCAGCCTAGGTAACACAGTGAGACCACATCTCTACAAAGAGTTTTAAAAAATAGTCACACATGGTGCCATGTGCCTGTAGTCCTAGCGACTCTGGAGGTTGAGACAGGAGGATCGCTTGAGCCCAGGAGTTTGAGACCAGCCTGGGTAACATAGTGAGACTCTATAATTTTGTTTTTTAAAATAGCTAGACATGGTGGCATGTGCTGGCAATCTTAGCTACTCTGGAGGCTAAGGCAGGAGTATTACTTGTGCTCTGGAGGTCGAGGCTGCAGTAAGCCATGATTGCACCACTGCACTCCAGTCTGGGTGAAAGAGTGAGACCCTGTCTCAAAAAAAAATTAGGTGATAGATATGTTAGCCTGATTTTTATCATTTCACAATGTATACATGTAATGAAATATCATATTGTACTCCATTAATATACACAATTATTGTCAATTAAAAAATTGGAATTATAAATTATAAAAATTATTGTCAATTAAAAAAATGGAAAAAAGTGTATGTGTATGTGTGTGCGTATGTGTGTATGTGTGTTTGTGTATTCTTTTCATATATATATATATATATATATATATATATGAAAAGGAACAAAAACAGACCCAGAGGCATCACACTTCCTGATTTTAAATGATATTACAAAGCAGTAGTATCAAAACAGCATGATACTGGCATAAAAACACACGTATAGACCAATGGAACAGAATAGAGAGCCCAGAAGTAAACCCAAGCATGTACAGTCAACTAATTTTTGACAAGGCCATGAAGAAGATAGGATTAGGGGCTGATTAGGAACTGGGTCAGTTCTGGGTAGTTGGTCTAGTTAGTTTCAGTCATCTCTGGTGATGAATATCTTGTGGGTGCAATCTGTTCTGTGTGTATGAAACATTCTGTCAATTAGTTTTTATATTTTTTATTTTTCCATAATTTATTGGGGTACAGGTGGTATTTGGTTATATGAGTAAGTTCTTTAGTGGTGATTTGTGAGATTTTGGTGCACCCATCACCTGAGCAGTATATATTGTATCATATTTGTAGTCTTTTATCCCTCTCCCTCCTCCCACACTTCCCCCCAAGTCTCCAAAGTCCGCTATATCATTTTTGTGCCTTTGCATCCTCATAGCTTAGCCTCCACAAATCAATGAGAACATTTGATATTTGGCTTTCCATTCCTGAGTTACTTCACTTAAAATGATAGTCTCCAATCTCATTAGATTTTTTATTTCTGTGATTCAATCTGGATTTTCTCTTTCTTTTCTTTTGCTCCTACTACCATCTATTAATTTTTTTCTTCTAATATTTTTCATTTTTAGAATTCCCATTAGAATATTTTAAAAGTATAAACTCCAAGTCCTTAGTGAATTTATCTGTTTTCTTGAACATAGTAATCATAATTATTTTAAAGTTTCTTCACTGGTAGATCAACTATCTAAATCATCTGTATGTCTGTTTCTATTGTTTATTTTTATCTCTTGGTTTTCAGTCATTCCCCCCACCCCACAACCCCCACCCTACTTTTTAGCATGCTTCCTAATTTTTATTCGAGTGTCAGACCTTACAAGTATAAATATGAAGAGACTATGGACAATGTTATTTTCCTCCCAAGAGAGCTAACTTTTTCTTCTGGCATGCAGAGTCCCAGGTCGCCTTGATCTTGCTAAACATTGGTTTTAAGCTTTGTTAGGTTTGGCCTATTTCAATTTCCCCTTCCTCTTAAGGTATGGTCTGTGACTGGCTTCATGTAATCGGTTTATTTCACTTAGCACAGTGCCCTCAAGTTTCGTTCATACTATGGCATATGTCAGAATTTATTTTATTTCCTAAGTCAAATAATATTCCAGTGAATGTATAAAATGCATTTTGTTCATTCATTCATCAATGAACACTTGGGTTTGCTACCATATATTAGCTATTGTGAATAATGGTGCTATTTGCATGGCTGTAAAAATAGCTCTTTGAGAACCTACTTCCAATTGTTTTGGGTATATACCAGAAGTGGAATTGCTGGATCAAATGGTAATTCTATTTTTTTAATATTTTGAGGAACTGCTATATTATTTTCCACAGTGGCTATATCATTTTGCATTCCCACCAACCATGTACAAAGGCTCTCATTACTCCGTATCCTTGCTAACACTTGTTATTTTCTGTTTTTATTTTTTATTTATTTTTATTTTATTTTTTTAAAGAAAGAAAGAGAAAAGAAGAAAGAAAGAGTGAAAGAAAGTAAAAAAAAAGAATGTAAGAGAGAAAGAAAGAGGAAGAGAAAGAGGGAGAGAGAATGGGATTCTTGTTCTATTGCCCAGGCTAGAATGCAGTCTAAAAATGGGTATTAAAAACTTCTTTTATGCCAATAATTGTGCTTAACTATGGAGACAGGAAGGAATAAGGGATGAAAATAACAAACAAGCAGCCAACCAATATTTTATTTAAACCTGTGAAATGCTGTGCAATTGCTGAGAAGTGATTTACTTCCAATTATGTGGTCACTTTTAAATTAGGTGTAATGGGATACTGAGAAAAATGTATGTTTTGTGGATTTTGGGTGGAGAGTTCTGTAAATATTTGTTAAGTTTACTTGTTTCAGGTCTGAGTTCAAGTCTTGGATATCCTTGTTAATTTTCTATCTCATTGATCTGTCTAATCTTGACAGTATAATGTTAAAGTCTCTCACTATTACTGTGTGGGAGTCTAAGTCTCTTTGTGAGTCATTAAGAACCTGCCTTATGTATCTGGGTGTTTCTGTATTGGGTGCGTATATATTTAGGATCGTTAGCTCTTCTTTTTGCATTGATCCTTTCACCACCATGTAATGTCCCTCTTTGTTTCTTATGGTCTTTGTTGCTTTAGAGTCTGGTTTATTCCAGACGAAAATTGCAGCTTCTGTTTTTTTTTTCCTCTCCATTTGGTTGGTATGTCTTCCTCCATCCCTCTGTTTTGAGTCTTTGTGTATCCTTGCATTTGAGGTGGGTCTAGATACAGCATACTGATGGATTTTAGCTTTTTATCCAATTTGCCTGTCTGTGTCTTTTGATTGGGGCATTTAGTCCATTTAAATTTAGGATTAATATTGATATATGTGAGTTTGATACTGCCATTTAATGCTATCTGGCTGTTTTGCCCATTAGTTGATGTAGATTCTTCATTATGG
>CAUYLG010016117.1:0-17030 GCA_963573385.1 Cacajao melanocephalus
AAAGACAATTGATATACTGGGAGAATATATTTACAACTTTTTCAATAGCAAAAAGAATTGTGTCCAAAATACATAAGGAACCCTAAACATTAAAAAAAAAAAAAAAAAAAAAAAGGCAGGCACAGTGGCTCATGCCTGTAAACCCAGCACTTTGGGAGGTTGAGGCGGGGGGATCACCTGAGGTTGGGAGTTCGAGACCAGCCTGGCCAACATGGTGAAACCCCATCTCTACTAAAAATGCAAAAAATTAGCCGGGCATGGTGGCACATGTCTGTAATTCCAGCTACTACAAAGGCTGAAGCAGGAGAATCGCTTGAATCTGGGAGGTGGAGGTTGCAGTGAGCCAAGATCGTGCCATTGCACTCCAGCCTGGGTGACAGAGCAAGACTCTGTCTCAAAAAAAGAATTATACCTTCCCTTACAGTGTTGGTAGGAAGGTAGATGGCAGTGCCTCTTTCTGAGCTTTTGGCAATAGTTCTTAAACATGCATATTCTCTTCCACCCAGCAATTCCACCTCTAGCTTTGCATCTTACAGAAGTTTGTATGTACACAAAAATGTATGGGCAGGATATTCACTGAAGCATTATTCACAGTAGGAAAAAATGCAAACAATGTAAATCCTCAACAATAGTGGAGTGTGAAGTAAATTATAGTGCATCTATGCCAGAGACTCTCACACAAAGCAGTAAAAAAGAATGAGAGGAATGTAATTAGAAACTTCAGGAAAAACAAAAACAAAACTCCATAAGAAAAGGTATGATGCTAATATTTTTAAATGTGCCATGATATTGAGCACTCTGTAGACTACAACAGGGAGAATTCATTGTATTCATTCTTTGAATATTACCAGTGTTGCCATGTTGGAACAAAAGAAAAGGAAATACATCACATTGTTTATCTCTGCAATGAATAATATTTACATAGTCATGATCATTTAAGTGCTATTTATTTATCTATTTTTATTTATTCATTTTTTTGAGACAGAGTCTCACTCTGTCGCCAGGCGCCAGGCTGGAGTGCAGTGGCACAATCTCGGCTCACTGCAACCTCCACCTCCCGGGTTCAAGTGATTCTCCTGCCTCAGCCTGCCGAGTAGCTGGGACTACAGGCGCACGCCACCACGCCCAGCTAATTTTTGTATTTTTATAGAGACAGGGTTTCACCACGTTGGCCAGGATGGTCTCGATCTCTTGACCTCATGATCCGCCCGCCTTGGTCTCCCAAAGTGCTGGGATTGCAGGAGTAAGCCACCGTGCCTGGCCAAGTGCTCTTCATTACTTCTCATCTTTTAGAATCAACCTATTGTCCCAACACAGTGGCTCACGCCTGGAATCTCAGCACTTTGGGAGGGTGTGTCAGGCAGACCACTTGGGCTCAGGAGTTTGAGAACAGCCTGGGCAACATAGTGAGATCTCATCTCCACAAAAACATTAAAAGAAAAGAAAATAGTTAGCTGGGCATGACGGAGTGCCTGTAGTCCCAACTATTCAGGAGGCCAAGGCGGAAGGATCACTTGAACCCAGAAGACTGAGGCTGCGGTGACTCTGAATCACTTACTTTAGTCTGGGTGACAGAATGAAATCCTATCTGGGAAAAAAAAAAAAAAGACAAGAATCAAGAATCAACCGATAAGCTGGGTGTGGTGGCTTACACCTGTAACCCAAGCATTTTGGGAGGCCAAGGTGGGTGGATCATGGGATCAGGAGATCGAGACCATCCTGGCCAACACAGTGAAACCCAGTCTCTACTAAAAATACAAAAATTAGCCAGGCATGGTGGCGCGTGCCTGTGGTCCCAGCTACTCAGGAGGCTGAGGCAGGAGAATTGCTTGAACCCAGAAGGCGGAGGTTGCAGTGAGCCGAGGTAGCACCACTGCACTCCAGCCTAGGTGATAGAGTCAGACTCTGTCTCAAAAAAAAAAAAAAATCTACTTATAAAACTAAATACTTCAGGTTACAAAAGATCCAAAATGTTACCAATCAAAGTTGTTATCAGCCACAACAATAATGCAGTAAAAGTAACAATGGCATAATGTAGTGGGCAGGAAGCAAGATGGCTTTGTGTAAGGATGTGCCCGGCTCTCTCCTGCTCACCACGGAAGATACAGAAGAAGCAAATAATAAGTCAGAGTAGAACTTAGCTCTCATTAACATATTTTTATGCCTTGAAGTTCTCCTTTACCTTTATTTGACATTGGAAAGAACATAGCACAGAAACTTGGAAGACATTAAAGTGTGGTTAAGGTTTAATTTTTTTTTCTTTTTTTTTTTGAGACAGGGTCTTACTCTGTCACCCAGGCTGGAGTGCAGTGGCATGGTCTCAGATCACTGCAACCCTCTGCAGGATTCAAGAAATTCTCCTGCCTCAGCCTCCTGAGTAGCTGGGATTACAGGTGCCTGCCACCACGCCCAGCTAATTTTTTATTTTTTTTTTGTATTTTTGTAAAGATGGGGTTTCACCATGTTGGCCAGGCTGGTCTCGAACTCTCAGCCTCAAGTGATCTGCCTGCCTGGTCTCCCAAAGTGCTGGGAATAGAGGCATAAGACACTGTACTCAGCCTAAGGTGTTTTTTAAATGGTGAATAGGTAGTTGACTATCAAACGTTTTTTTCTTTTTCTTTTTTTTTTTGAGAAAGAGTCTTGCTCTTATTGCTTAGCCTGGTGTGCAATGGTGCGATCTCGGCTCACCGCAACCTCTGCCTCCCAGGTTCGAGCAATTCTCCTGCCTCAGGCTCCAGAGTAGCTGGTATTACAGGCATGTGCCACCACAGTTAATTTTGTATTTTTAGTAAAGATGGGGTTTCCCCGTGTTGGTCAGGCTGGTATTGAACTCCCAACCTCAGGTAATCTGCCCACCTCGGCCTCCCAAAGTGCTGGGATTACAGGCGTGAGCCACCATGCTGGGCCGTTTTTTTTTTTTTAATGCTACCACTTTTATCTATGACTCAAGACAGTTGGCTTTTTGGTAAGGATAATAATATATTATAATTGGGGCTTAAGAGATAATCATATTAGATCATTAAGTGCTTTTAAAATTATATTAGGGTAATGTTTCTTTTCTGTTTTTCTCATTTGGTATTATATTAAATATTATAGAAATTTCAAATGTGTTACTTTAATACATATTGATCTGAATGGGGAAATTAAAGAGGGACACTGGATTCTTTATATGGATATACTTGGGAACATTTAAAAAATATATTTTAGTGATGATTCTACTCTACACACCTAAAATGGAAAATAGGATTTTCCAGATAATTAGATTTAAAAATACATTCACAGGTATATATCAAGATAGTTAGGTCTTTAACAACCTTTTTTTTTTTTTTTTTTTTTTGAGACAGAGTTTCTCTTTTGTTGTCCAGTCTGGAGTGCAGTGGTTTGATCTTGGCTCACTGTAACTCCCACCTCCCAGGTTCAAGCAATTCTCCTGCCTCAGCCACCAGAGTAGCTGGGATTACAGGGATGCGCCACACACCCAGCTAATTTTTGTATTTTTAGTAGAGATGGGGTTTCACCATTTTGGCCAGGCTGGTCTCAAAATCCTGACCTCATGGTCTGCTTGCCTCGGCTTCCCAAAGTGCTGGGATTACAGGCGTGAGCCACCATGCCCGGCAGGTCTTTGAGGGGTTTCAAAAAACTATCCTCCTACTTTTCCTTAAAAAGTAGAAATTTGGCCAGGCACTGGCTCACACCTGTAATCCCAGCACTTTGGGAGGCTGAGGCGGGGTTTGAGACCAGCCTGACCAATATGGTGAAATCCCATCTCTACTAAAAGTACAAAAATTAGCCAGGAGTGGTGGCGAATGCCTGTAATCCCAGCTACTCTGGAGGCTGAGACAGGAAAATTGCTTGAACCCTGGAGACATGGAGGTCGCAGTGAGTCAAGACTGCGCCACTGAACTCCAGCCTGGGTGACAGATGGAGATTTTGTCTCAATGTAAAAAAAGATATAAATTAATTTAAATTTATTACAAAGTACATAAAGAATATAGGAACGCAGGCTGGGCGCGGTGGCTCACGCCTGTAATCCCAGCACTTTGGGAGGCCAAGGTGAGCGGATCACCTGAGGTCAGGAGTTAGAGACCAGCCTGGCCAACATGGTGAAACCCTGTCTCTAAAATAAAAGTAAAAATAAAATAAATAAAATAAAAATAAAAAAAAGAATATAGGAACGCATTCACATTGCAAAAACTGGGAACAACAGAGATCAAGAAAAAGTCCCCTCGACCATGTCTCTCCCCTCTGTGAAAGCTAAAGATCTTAGCACTGGGTCCATTTGCTTGCTGGAGGGTGGAGGTTGGAGGCTGCTGGAGACTGTGCTGACCTCAGGGGCTGCCCATCACCGGCAGAAAAGGAAAAAGCCTATGGTGGCTGCCATCTCCCTCTGCCTTCCAAGTCTCTCACCAGTATATCTGATTGGCAGCAGTCAGACTGCGTGTGAAACTCTGCTGGCAAAGGAATATGAGAAACCTTTCGCAGGTTTCCAGCCCCTGCAAAACAGGGGAGATAGAATAGGGTAAAATGTGCCAGATGCCTACAGACAGTATCTGCCCCATTTGGTGTATTAACAAATCAATAAGAGTAGCTCTGTTTGACTACAATATAAACATTAAATATGTATACAGAAAACTGCTGGTTAAAGAGAGCTGGAGAAAGGGGAAAGGAAGGGAGAGAAAGCTGAACCTATAGATGGAATAGATTAGATAGATATTTAGTAGAGATCTTTTGTGACCCTAAAGCAGGAAAATTATAAAAACAAAGAAGAAGGCAAGTGCAGGGAAGGAAAATACTATAATACCATCTTCATCTTTATGAAATTATTTCTTTTTTGTTGCTGTTGTTGTTAGCTTCCAAACTCAATCTTCTTCTCAACATTCAGAGCACATTTTCTTTGTACTCTGTGCCTTGCTGAAGCCCCTCAGCACGACAACCCATCCTGTTCAAACCTCGTACTGTCTGTGGCACGTCTCTGTGTACTAGTCACGATACAACACTCTCCTTTTCCAAACAGGATGGTATGGAATCGATACGGTCACATGTAACATAGGAGCTTGAGATTTTTTCCTGTAAATGTTCAGTGAGATCATATGACTGCTGCAGCAGGATGATACCATTTTATAAGAATCTAATTGATGTATCTGAAGTCATAAAGTAAAACTTGGAAACAAAAAATACAATGACTAGTATTAGAAATTGACGGTTACGAAAGTAAAGGGAGAGAATGGGGGTCAAAGCTGCATTGGGACAGATTTATAAGAGATGAAGAGGTCTTTTTAAGGAAATCTTAGAGACAGGAGAAAAAAAGCAAATGGAGGGATTTATCTGGAGTAGAATATTTTGAAAGCAACATTGTGAGAGGAATGCTTAAGAGAAAGAACATGAGGATGTAGACAGGGAATTGGTGGAGCAATATCTGAAGGAAAAGAATGTGTTAATACAGCTCTGTTCACAACAGCATCCTATGGATCACTGAGGTCAGGAGTTCGAGACCAGCCTGGCCGACATAGCTAAACCCTGTCTCCACTAAAAATACAAGAATTAGCCAGACGTGGTGGCATGCGCCTGTAATCCCAGCTACTCAGGAGGCTGAGGCATGAGAATTGCTTGAACCCAGGATGCAAATGTTGCCATGAGCCAAAATTGTGCGACTGTACTCCAGCCTGCGTGACAGAGTGGGACTCTGTGTCAAATATAAAGCATCATAAGGAGCTGAATTTATTACCAGGGCAAGGCTAATCAGAGACATCCTTTAGACCCAATTCTCAGATTTGGTTGATAAGAAAAATCCACTGGTGTGTTTTTACGGAACAAACTCCTGCCTCTACCTCTAAGACTCCCCTGAGAATCAGACTCGCCTGAGAAAAATCTGAGAAATTTGTTTTTATTTAATATATATTATAAGTGATTCTTTTGATCTGGCAAATTTGGCAAACATGGCTTAGCAAAGCTTATGGCAGTGGGTATCAGATTTCACTATCTTTTTTTTTTTTTTTTGAGACAGAGTCTTGCTCTGTCACCCAAGCTAGAGTACAGTGCACCATCTCGGCTCACTGCAGCCTCTGCCTCCTGGGTTCAAGCAATTCTCCTGCCTCAGCCTCCCAAGTAGCTGGGATTATGGGGTGCACCACCATGCCTGGCTAATTTTTGTATTTTTAGTAGAGACAGATTTTCACCATGTTGGCCAAGCTGGTCTTGAACTCCTGGCCTCAAGTGATCCACCCACCTCAGTCTTCCAAAGTGCTGGGATTACAGGCGTGAGCCACTGCGCCAGGCTAGATTCTGTTGTCAAGTCTCCGCCAGTTTATACAATGGACCCTTGAACAACACAGGTTTGAACTTCCCTGGATCACTTATATGTATTTTTATCAATCAAGCACCAATAAAAAATACAGTATTCCCAAGATGTAAAACCCATGTATATGGAGAGCCAGACCCCTGGTGTATACCAAGGGATGACTGTATTTGAAAGTTGTGCTTGATGCTGTTGAACGAATGACCCCAACACTCATTTCAAACTCCCTTGCCATTTTCACCATCGAGTCTGAAATAGCTAAATACTCACTTTCCCAGATACCCTTGCTACTAGGCCTGTCCATGTGACACATATTGGTCAATTAGAGGTAAGTGGAGATTTCCGGGAGGCTTCTGGGAATGCTGTTTTTTCTTGGTGTAAAAGAGTTATGTGGGCCGGGTGTGATGGCTCATGCCTGTAATCCCAGCCTTTGGGAGGAGGAGGTGGGTGGATCTCTTGACATCAGGTGTTCAAGACCTGGTTAACATGGTGAAAACCCGTGTCTACTAAAAATACAAAATAGCCCAGCGTGGTGGTGCACACCTGTAATCCCAGCTACTCGGAAAGTTGAGGCAGGAGAATCTCTTGAACCCAGCAGGCAGAGGTTGCAGTGAGCCAAGATCGTGCCACTGCACTCCAGCCTGGCCAACAGACCGAGACTCTGTCTCAAAAAAAAAAAAAAAAAAAAAAAAAGAGTGATGTCAAGAGCACTCTATGCTTTATTCCTGGGTTGAAGATACGTATAGTGCCTCTCTAATCATAGCAACCACGTAAGATTAAAGGCAATAGTACAAAGGAAGAGTCAAGAAAGACATTACCTAAAAATTGTGAATATAGATTGCTGGAAGTAGAAGGAGTAGGAGGAAGAGGAGGAGGAAGAAGAGCAACAGCAAAACAACTCTATTGTGTGATCACGCCATTGCACTCTACTCTCTTTTTTTCTCCGTCTAAGAAAAAAAGAAAGAAAGAAATATGGATGCCTGAAAGAATTTTTCCAGTTCCTAAAAATGGGAGGAATTTTCCCATTTCTCATGGATGAGAGCAAGAGTGCAATGACAGTGAACCCTAGAATCTGAGTCTGAGGGACAGCTCCAGAAAGGGAATAGAACAGATAAAGTTGACACTTTAGACCTGTGCTACCCTAATAATAGGACATGTGCCTAGAATAAGGCAAAATTAATTTGCCTTAACAGAATGTTTTAAATAATTTCATATTCTATCAACAAAATGCAAAATTGGCCCAGGCAACATATAGTAGTAAAGGGGGCGTCAGGCAGGGCACGGTGGCTCCCACCTGTAATCCCAGCACTTTGGGAGGGCACGATGGGCAGATTGCTGGAGCCCAGGGCTTTGAGAACAGCCTGGGCAACATGGTGAAATCTGATCTCTGTTAAAAAATGCAAAAATTGGCCGGGCACGGTGGCTCAGGCCTGTAATCCCAGCACTTTGGGAGGCTGAGGTGGGAGGATCACGAGGTCAAGAGATCAAGACCATCCTGGCCAACATGGTGAAACCCCGTCTCTACTAAAAATACAAAAATTAGTTGGGTGTGGTGGCACGCACCTGTAGTCCCAGCTACTCCAGAGGCTAAGGCAGGAGAATTGCTTGAACCTGGGGGGCGGAGGTTGCAGTGAGCCGAGATTGCACCACTGCACTCCAGCCTGGCACCTGGCGACGGAATAAGACTCTGTCTCAAAAAAAAAAAAAAAAAAGCAAAAACTACCCAAAAGTGGTGGTGTGAGTCTGTAGTCCCAGCCACTCAGGGCTGAGGTGGGAGGATCACCCGAACCCAGGAGGTCAAGGCTGCAGTGAGCCATGATTGCGCCACTGCACTCCAGCCTGGATGACAGAGTGAGACCCGCTCTCAAACAAAAATGAAATAAAATAAATAAATAAATGGGGCTTCAGCCATCAGGGCGTCTGTTGGAGGTTTCTCGGTGGTAAAAAGCAAAGCCTCTGATAAATTAGTAACTTCTTTTTCTGACAATTTTATCTTTTACAGAGTAGAAGAAACAATCGGGATAACTGCTACTTTGAATTTAATTCTCACCAGAAAAAGAGAAACTCGTTGTAAAATGGATATGGGGTCTGAGAAGAAAGTGTCCAGGTCACCTTAGATTTTGTGATAGCCAGTGACATCAAATATGCTTTTAGACCGCAGGAAATTAGATTTTAAGAAGCTGAAGGGGCTGGGCGTGGTGGCTCATGCCTGTAATTCCAGCACTTTGGGAGGCCAAGGTAGGCAGGTCACCTGAGGTCAGGAGTTCAAGACCAGCCTGGCCAACATGGAGAAACTCCATCTCTACTAAAAATACAAAAATTAGCCAGGTGTGGCGGGTGCCTGTAATTCCAGCTACTCAGGAGGCTGAGGCAGGAGAATCTCTTGAACCCAGGAGATGGAGGTTTCGGTGAGCCGAGATTGTGCCACTGCACTGCAGCCCAGGCAACAGAGCAAGACTCTATCTCAGAAAGAAAAAAGAAAAGTTGAAGGGAAAAATAAGTCAGATGCAAAGGTCTAAAATTCTACAGGAAAGATTATTTTAAAAGCCTTAAAAAGTGACATTTTCTGGCTCATGCCTGTAATCCCAGCACTTTGGGAGGCTGAGGCAGGCCGATCACGTGAGGTCGGGGGTTCGAGACTAGCCTGACCAATGTGGAGAAACCCCGTCTCTACTAAAAATACAAAAATTAGCTGGGCGTAGTGGTGCATGCCTGTAATCCCAGCTACTTGGGAGGCTGAGGCAAAAGAATCGCTTGAACCTGGGATGTGGAGGTTGTGGTGAGCTGAGATCATGCCATTGCACTCCAGCCTGGGCAACAAGAGCAAAACTCTGTCTCAAAAAATTAAAAAAAAAAAAAAACTGACATTTTCAACTCAACAAATATGTATTGATCACTACTACCAGGGGCTGTAATTCTCACAGAGAATTTATAGTCTGTGGAGGGAGGAAAATGAAATAAGCTCCCAGGTACCCAGTCACCATTTATTGAACATCTACTGTGAAAAACAATGATTCATAATTTATATAATATTTACAAATACTCTGCAAGGAAGATATTAACTTCAGTTAACAAACAAAGAGATTAAATGCTTAGACTGGTTAAGTAAATTGCTCAAAGACTCAGCTCGTGAGGAAATCAGAGCTCCAGCCCCATTCCTCTTGCATTATTCAATCCGCTTGATCTCAGGGTCCTGGTAAGGCAAAAAGGGAACTCCGCTTTCTTCTGCTTCTCTCATGTATACTCAAGAGCACCAATAGTTTATTTGTATGTATTTATCCCTTAATATGGGCAACTATTAACAGCTGACTGCAAAGGAATAAAACTGGTTTCATCCTTGAAATTGAGAATATCTGCTAAACTTCATAGGAGAATCAATTAATTGAATGAAAGGCTTAAGTTATCAATCCTTCTATATTTAAAATCTCCTGAACTGTCAGGAACTTTGGAAAATCATCACTTGAAATACAACTGTTTAATGACAGGATGGGTAAAAAAAAAATTGTACCTTACCATCCTAAGAGAAGTTTTATATACATATATATAATTTTATTTTATATTTTTTTAGAATAAAGACAGGGTTTCATGATGTTGGTCAGGCTGGTCTTGAACTCCCGACCTCAGGTTATCTACCCGCCTCGGCCTCCCAAAGTGCTGGGATTACAGGCGTGAGCCATTGCACCCTGCCCTTCTGTGCATTCTTAAAGGCACAGATCTAAGACTATAGAGAGCAGAGCCATAGCATCTGTGTTTTGCTAAAGGGGGTCGGATGCAGTGTAATCAAGTACTAGTTATGTTTGCACACTTAGCCACAGAGCATTTACGTGATCCTCTTGGCCCTCAAAGAATATAACCTTATTTGTCTATAAAAAATCTGGCTTCGGCCGGGCGTGGTGGCTCACACCTGCAATCCCAGTACTTTGGGAAGCCAAGGCGGGCAGATCACGAGGTCAAGAGATCGAGACCATCCTGGTCAACATGATGAAACCCAGTCTCTATTAAAAATAGAAAAAGCCCGTCGTGGTAGCATATGACTGTGGTCCCAGCTACTCAGGAGGCTGAGGCGGAAGAATTGCTTGAACCCAGGAGGCAGAGGTTGCAGTGAGCCGAGATTGTGCCACTGCACTCCAGCCTGGCAGCAGAGCAAGACTCCGTCTCAAAAAAAAAAAAAAAAAACTTCATACTTTTTACTCTTCACACCTCCTTATAATCCCCCTTGACCCTCATTACTGCCTGAACTAGAATCCCAGGGTATGAAAAAGGGCAGGATCCTCTGAGGTGGAGCCCGTCAGCCTCTTGCCTTCTTCATGACAGAACTCAGGCCGCTTTGTGCTTTCTGCCCCACTTCATTCTTCTGATATCTGTTCACATTTTGCATCATGTCAACCTCCTGAGCAAGAAAATATGAGCAAGAAAACCTTGTTCACTGAAAATCTTGCTCTGCATAGCCCCCAACCCAAACTAAGGAGTATAAGAGAAAGAAAATAAGACTATATGCTTTGAGAACGTAAAGCACTGTTGACATTCACTGTATGATTTGTACAGCATACAAACCTTTTGTTTCATTAGTAAAAAATACTTCCTGGAGAGTAGGGGCTGTGTTTTTAAAATTATCTTTTAATATATATGGAAGGTAGTACAGTATCATGAATGCCCAGGAGTTTAATAAATTATTTGTTGGTGATGAGCAGGTCTATTCCCTGGCCTACCAGGAATATCCCACATAATCATCCCAGACAGATGAGAATCCATCCTTGCTTTTAAAGATCTCCAGGGAGTGAGAATCTAAACCTTCTTCCATAACTCATTTCAGTGTCTCATAAGCCTTAGCGTCCGCTGGAAGATTCTTCCCAAGAAGGGAGCATTTAGGATTGATACATAGTAAATGCCGAAGGCACTGGAGCCAGTCACTTGAATTACTACTGGGAACTACCTTGGGAGGAGGGAGAAGTGTGGGAGCCTAGGTGGGTGCTCGTGGAGGCAGCCAGATAAGGAAGAAAAAAGGCAAAGAGTAGGTTCCTTTCCTGCTCAGAGGAAGCTGTGTCATACACACTTTTGTTAGTAGAGCTGTCCAGGGTTAATGGGATTTGAGAGGGGTAGCAGTTAGGAAATTGCAGAGTTGGGGACAGCTCTTTTTTTTTCTCTCGGTTCTATGAGAAATAATGTTTAGAACAGTCTTTTTTTTTTTTTTTTTTTTTTGAGACGGAGTTTCACTCTTGTTACCCAGGCTGGAGTGCAATGGTGCGATCTCGGCTCACCGCAGCCTCCGCCTCCTGGGTTAAAGCAATTCTCCTGCCTTAGCCTCCCGAGTAGCTGGGACTACAGGTGCACGCCACCATGCCCAGCTAATTTTTGTATTTTTAGTAGAGACGGGGTTTCACCATGTTAACCAGGATGGTCTTGATTTCTTGACCTCGTGATCCACTCACCTTGGCCTCCCAAAATGCTGGGATTATAGGCGTGAGCCACCATGCCTGGCCTTGGGGAGAGCTCTGTAATGGCAGAAGGCAAGTCTGCCATTGGCTCCCCAGCTTTTTATGCCCCTCCCTGAAGCATTCTCCCTATGAGGATAAAATTGCTGTTACTATTCCCCATGATTATTCCATGGACACCAGGGTTATTTTCTGTTAATAGAAAGGAATCCACAGGCAGGGCACTGTGGCTCACACCTGTAATCTCAGCACTTTGGGAGGCTGAGGCACATGGATCACTTGAGATCAGGAGTTCAAGGTCAGCCTGGCCAACATGGTAAAACCTCATCTCTACTAAAAATACAAAAAATTAGGCAGGCATGGTGGTGGGTAACTGTAATCCCATCTCCTCAGGAGGACGAGGCAGGAAAATCTCTTGAACCTGGGAGGCGAAGGTTGCAGGGAGCTGACATCATACCATTGTACTCCAGCCTGGGCAAGAGCAAAACTCTGTCTCAGGCCAGGCGTGGTGCCTCACACCTGTAATCCCAGCACTTTGGAAGGCCAAGGTGGGCGGATCACCTGAGGTCAGGAGTTCAAGACCAGCCTGGCCAACATGGAGAAACTCCATCTCTACTAAAAATACAAAATTAGCCAGGTGTAGTGGCGCATGCCTGTAATCCCAGCTACTCAGGAGGCTGAGGCAGGAGAATTGTTTGACCCTGGGAGGCGGAGGTTGTGGTGAGCCGAGATCACGCCATTGCACTCCAGCCTGGGCAACAAGAGCGAAACTCCATCTCAAAAAACAAACAAACAAACAAAACCTCTGTCTCAAAAAAAAAAAAAAAAGGGAATCTGTATACCCTAGCTGTGCAAAAAGCTATCTGAATACTTCCTCTGCAAGGGTGCATGCACAGGAATGTGCATGCAGGAATACGTACATGTGCGTGAAGAAGCTTGGCGGGCGTGCGCTACCACACCCAGCTAATTTTTGTTAGCTAGAGTGACAGGAGGTGAATGAGGGAAGGGTTAGTAGGAAACTTGCAACCTCTCTGGCAAAGCAGACTCAGACAAGGGATTCTGATTAGGGCTGAAAATCGGACCTCATGCTCAGAGAACTGCAAATTCAGTGAAAGCTTAGAAGAGTAAGGGGGAAGGCAAGGTGCCTGGAGAATAAGTGGGGAAGTACAGGCCAGAGAAAGTAGGGCTGTTCAGATATCTGCACTGGAAGAGGTGACAAGGAATTCTGCCTCCAAGAAAATAGGTTGGCAGGATCCAGTTCAGAACCAGGCTTCAGCCCTCTAGTTAGGATATAGGTCTGCCCACCCTCTGTCCACGTCCTTCCTGGACTGTAGGAAGACCAGCAGGAATGCTGGGATCAGGGGTTCTAGGCAGAAGGAGGGGAGGGAGGTGGCCCGGCCTCCCTCCTGGGGGCTTAGGATGAAATGTAACTGGATGGAGTAAGTACACTGGATAGATTTGAGGATATATGCAGATTGGGAACAATCAAAACAAGTTTGAAATTCTGTTAAGCCCTGATAGTCTGGAGGAGAAAACACGCCTGCAACAAGCTGGAAGCTTGGGAAGCTTGCTTTGAGGTAGCTGAGAGCAGGGGAGGATGGGATCCACACGGCCAGTAGAAGGGACTGGTACTTCAAAGATGACCAAGGAATTAGTCACTTAGGAGAACTAGGACACTTTGGGTGGAGAATGTCCTGGCTCATGAAGCCTTATGTATCTTTCTCAAGGTCCTTACAAACAGAGAAGGCATTTGATTGGAGAACAGTGGGAAGCAGTGGATTTCAACAACTAGGATAAGAAGCCCTAGTGATGTGAAGAACTTGGAGAGAAAGTGTAGGCGGAAGGGAGTGAGTCATAAACAGTGGTTTGTAAACCTTCTAAAGACTGTCGACCCCTTGGCATAGAACAAAGGCTGCATACTGTTTCAACCCTTATTTCACATTAGCCCCCACAAGCCACTTTCTATAGCTCTGCAGGAACCTGATGTTATTTTGCCCAAATTGTAAATGCTGTATTTTATGAATGCTGAATTACAGGACTATGGTTGAAGAAAAGAACCTCCATATAAAAGAAATGAACCCCTGACCTGTACCCTACATTTAAATTTTTCTCCCTTGTGTGTGTATGCATGTGTGTGTGTGTGTGTGTGTGTGTGTGTGTATTAGGATCTATTCCAGATATCAGCATTTTCTTTAAAACATAAGGTTTCTGTTTGTTTGTTTGATACGGAGTCTCACTCCATTGCCCAGGCTGGAGTGCAGTGGCACAATCTCAGCTCACTGCAACCTCTGTCTCCCGGTTCAGGCAATTCTCCTGCCTCAGCCTCCCAAGTAGCTGGGATTATAGGCACCGGCTACCACGCCCAGCTAATTTTTGTATTTTTAGCAGAGACGGGGTTTCACCATGTTGGCCAGGTTGGTCTCAAACTCCTGACCTCAGATGATCTGCCTGCCTAAGCATCCCAAAATGCTAGGATTACAGGCATGAGCCACCATGCCCGACAAAACACAAGTTTTGAGAAGCCTTTTTTTTCTTTTTTTTTGAGACAGAGTTTCGCTCTTGTTGCCCAGGCTGGAGTGCAATGGCACAATCTCAGCTCACTGCAATCTCTGCCTCCCGGGTTCAAGCAATTCTCCTGCCTCAGCCTCTTGAGTAGCTGGGATTACAGGAATGCACCACCACACCCAGCTAATTTTGTAGTTTCAGTAGAAATGGGGTTTCACCATGTTGGTCAGGCTGGTCTCGAACTCCTGACCTCAGGTGATCTGCCTGCCTCAGCCTCCCCAAGTGCTAGGATTACAGGCATGAGCCACCGCGCCAGGCCTTGAGGTCAAAAACTTGAATTCAAATCCAAAGCTGGCCAGAGCCCTAAACACTATTCCTAGTTTTCTTGGCATTTTCAAATTTCTCTGGCATATTTCTGTGAAAAATAATAAAATACAATGTATTAAACTTTTTGGTTATAGTGGGCCTTTTGTTAACATTTGCTTATGTGTCTCATTTAGATCAACTCAAGTTCATTTGAGGTGTTTACCAAATGCAAGTCTGACCTGTCTCTGCCAATACAGCACTGGACTTTCCTTAACACTTCACTAGCTCAAATATTTCCTCTATAAATCCAGGATATAGGTATATATTTTTTTAAGTCAAGACTATTCACTTTCAAAAACAATGTTTTGACCGGGTGCAGTGGCTCACACCTGTAATTCCAGCACTTTGGGAGGCCAAGACAGGAGGATTGCTTGAGCTTAGGAGTTTGAGACCAGCCTTGGCAACATGGAGAAACCCCGCCTCTACAAAAAAAAAAAAAAAAATTAGCCAGGCTGGGTGGCATACACCTGTAGTCTCAGCTATTTGGGAGGCTGAGGTGGGAGGATCACCTGAGCCTGGGGAGGCTTAGGCTGCAGTGAGCCATGATTGCGCTTCCACACTCCAGCCTGTGTTACACAGTGTGACTCTGTCTCAGGAAGAAAAAAGACAGAAAGAAAAGAGCACAATGTTTAACCACATGTTCATATTCACCACGTTTACCCTTATTTCATATTAGCCCCCACAAGTCATTTCCTGGGCAACGGAGTTTTGCTGTGTCACCAGTCTGGAATGCAGTAGCGCAATCTCGGCTCACTGCAACATTTGCCTCCCAGGTTCAAGTGATTCTCCTGACTCAGCCTCCTGAGTAGCTGGGACTACAGGTGCATGCCACCACGCCAGGCTAATTTTTTGTATTTTTAGTAGAGATGAGGTTTCACCGTGTTAGCCAGGATGGTCTCAATCGCCTGATCTTGTGACCCACCATGCCTGGCTGGCATTGGAGGTTTCTAAAAGTTGTTTTGTGCAAATGTTTTGGAGAAAAACCAGCAAGTAGGTAGGAGAGTAGTCAGGAGGTTATTGGAGATGACAGATAGTGTTACTAGGCCTAATTTGTAAATATGCATATTTTAATCAATTCATAGGATTTAAAAAGATGTGGTCGGGCGTGGTGGCTCACACCTGCAATCCTAGTACTTTGGGAGGCTGAAGCAGGTGGATCATGAGGTCAGAAGTTCAAGACCACCCTGGCTAACATGGTGAAACCCTGTCTCTACTAAAAATGCAAAAATTAGCTGGGCATGGTGGCACATGCCTGTAATTCCAGCTACTCAGAAGGTTGAGGCAGGAGAATTGCTTGAACTGGGGAGGCGGAGGTTGCAGTGCACCAAGATCGTGCCACTTCACTCCAGACTGGGTGACAGACTCCCTCTCAAAAAAAAAACCAAAAACAAAAAAAGCCCGGGCATGGTGGCTCAGGCCTGTAATCCCAGAACTTTGGGAGGCTGAGGCAGGCGGATCACCTGAGGTCAGGAGTTCAAGACCAGACTGGCCAACATGGTGAAACCCCCGTCTCTGCTAAAAAACACAAAAATTAGCTGGGCATAGTGGCTTGTGTCTGTAATCCCAGCTACTTGGGAGGCTGAGGTAGGAGAATTGCTTGAACTGGGACCTGGGAGGCAGAGATTGTAGTGAGCCGAGATCACGCCACTGCACTCCAGCCTGGGCTACAGAGCAAGACTCCATCTCAAAAAAAAAAGATCTCTAGGACGAAATTCATGTCAAAGCTTCCAGGTATTTATTTACCTTACTATTAAAAGTAGAAAATTATTTATAATTCACAACCTCCATAGAACATATTCCTAAAATTTATTGTGGGACGATTCCCTTACTACCGTTTGAAGTTGGGTCACATGCCTTGCTCGACAGGGGAGCCCATATCAGGGACATCTCCCTGAGTTTCCCCAGGAAAGGGCTAGTGCATGAGCTCAGTGGGCGCTTCGCAGGAGACCTTCAGGCAGGCTCTAGGCAATTGCGAAACAGGTGAAATAATTTCCAAGCCCTTCCTGCCTGGCCCGTGGCCCACTTCAGGCCTCTGGGCCATGGGGACCAAAGCTTCCCCACTTGCGGCTTCTCTCAGCCCCTCTCCCATCTTGTTTTTTCTTCCTAAAGGTCATGTTCCTGTTGAAAACCCTTTTTTCCTTTGTTTTACACAAATAACCTTCCCCTGTATTCCATTACAAGTAGCTTCTCTGACACGTTAACTCACATTAAATGTACTGTAAAGTTCTTTTTTTCTGAAACAGAGTTTTGCTCTTGTTGCCCAGGCTGGAGTGCAAAGGCGTGGTCTCTGTTCACTGCAACCTCTGCCTCCTGGGTTCAACTGATTCTCCTGCCTCAGCCTCCCAAGTACGTGGGATTGCAGGCATGTACCACCACACCTGGCTAAATTTTTTGTATTTTAGTAGAGACAGGGTTTCCCCATCTTGCCCAGG
>CAUYLG010016118.1:0-23532 GCA_963573385.1 Cacajao melanocephalus
AGACTGGACAGGGAAAATGTGGCACATATACACCATGGAATATTATGCAGCCATCAAAAATGATGAATTCGTGTCCTTCGTAGGGACATGGATGAACCTGGAAACCATCATTCTCAGCAAACTGACACAAGAACACAAAATCAAACATCGCATGTTCTCACTCATAGGTGGGTGATGAACAATAAGAACACATGGACATAGGGAGGGGAGCACTACACACAGGGGTCTGTTGAGGGGGAAATAAGGGAGGGACAGTGGGAGGTGGGGAGATGGGGAGAGATAGCATGGGAAGAAATGCCTGATATAGGTGAAGGGGAGGAAAGCAGCAAATCACACTGCCAAGTGTGTACCTATGCAACAATCATGCAAGTTCTTCACATATACCCCAAAACCTAAAATACAATAAAAATTAAAAAAAAAAAAAGATACAATCAGGAAAAAGGAAGAAAAAGAATAGATGCTGGGTAGAAAACTAGCAAGTTTGCAGTCCACAATAGAAGCCTTGATGTGCATAGCAACCAAACCCAAGAAAGTTATTAAAGTCAAACTTGAGAGGGCATTATACTAAAGAACTTATAAGTTGCAGTTATTTGGGCCAAAGAGAGGAGTTTGGGAGCCCATTGTGGTGAGAGAATGTAAAGAGGATTTATTCTGTTCCGAAAGCCAAACCAATCTGCATCTTGAACCTGATCACGGACCTTTTAATTGGCTTTAAACCTTTGCCAAGATAATTACTCTTTGACTGCTATTTTTCCTTATCTGCAACTTGGGGTAATTTCCCTATCTTATACAGTTGAATGAGAAATATGTGATTACACATACAGAGTGCCCAGCATAGTCACTGGCACAGAGTAGAGAATAAATCTGTTTCCTGTTAGTTTCTCATCACTAAATTGACTCTGAAATCATCAGCATGAAGACTTTTCCTTTAGTCCACTGGTCAAGCTATGGCACCTCCTTTGAGCCTCCTTATAGAGTGGGGAAGCTGCATTGTGAATGCATTGTGAAGTAACTTGGAATCTCACTCTCAGCCTCCTCTCTTTGAATAGTGGGAAAAATATTATTTATTGAAATTTCCAATAAATATAAAAGTATTTTTACAGCAATAATAAACAAACACTGAGTTGCCCGCACATCCTGCTGACCTGGATTCATTTTCCTCTCACCCTGGGAAGCTTCAACCATTGCATCTGGCCCAAGTGTTGATCCTTTCCTGATGCCTCAGGACACTACAGCTATTTATTCATTTCTCACCAAGACCAGAAGCAATTTTGCTCCAGGGGAGCCCATTAGCTCATTTGCGTTAAGGATCCAGACTTTCAGCGAAGAACTGCAAGGTCATAAGGCCATGGAGCATCAGCAAGGTATTTGACTTAGTTTTGGTTCTTGCTTTCAGCACCCCGGTTTGACAACATTTATGTTCCTTGCTACCCTTTAACCCCAACCTAACATCACAACCCATTGGTCAGCCTAGCCACGTAGGAAATAGCAGCATAAACAATGCTTCAGTGAACTCCTCCAAGCAGGTAAGACTATGAACAATTCAACAGCTTGCAGTGGCCCTCTTTTCCCTGGTGGTCCCACCATGGGTTATAAGTGACTAAGCTCAGGAGAAGACCTTTCCCCAGGATAATTGATCTTCCTTCGGCTCCACTGAATTAGCACTTTTATTTTATTGTTCCCTTGGGTTACAGTGGTTATTAAGTTATAAAATAAGCACATTTTTACTGAAGGGCAGCAGCAGATAGATTATGCTGAAACCCCTAACACTATACAAATAGGGCTTAAATCATTAGGGAAGTTTAGTCTTTGTCTTAATGATTGGGGGGGATATTTATTATTTTTTAATTTTCAAAAATATAAAAATATATTTATATTTCTTTCTGATCGTAAGGATTATTAAAATGGATGTTCACATATCAAACAATATAGGAAATTATAATGAAGAAAACAACAATAATTTTAAACCCCAACATCCAGAGACAATCACTGCTAACATTTTGCTGTCTTTGCTGCATACCTCTTTCTCCCTCTCTCTTTTATTTTGCATAAATGGAATTATATTAGAAATGTAAGCTAACAGTCACAGAGTATATCTTCTCTGCCCATATGATCCATATCATCATTTTCATGACTGTGCAACCTTGTGTTGCATTTGTGTGCTAGACTTTATTTACCCAGTGTTCTGCTGATGATCACTCGGTTGTTTCCAAATCGTCCCTATTACCAGTAACACTGCAATGGATGACCTTAAACACTTTTGCGTACCTACCAGCTTATTTCCTTAGGATACGTTCCTAAAAGTAGAATTTCTAGGCACATCAAAAGGTTTCGATACTCAAACGTATCACTGATTCTCAAACAATATCACTATGTAATACATATATTTTATAACATGTCAGAACATTTCTCTTATCAAACCTTTTACACATATTCTAGTTGGAGTTGTCTTTTTCCCATTTATTTCTTTCATATCTAGCTCATCATCCTATCCTTCAGGTATCAGTTTAGATGCTACCTCACACCTCATTGTTCTCAATCTTGATGTTTATTCATTTATCTTTTTTAAAAATACATGTACAGATACCTCACCTGCTATATATCAGGCACCGTTAACTGCTAAGTGTTAGGATACAGTGATAGGAAAAATCAGAAGAGATTCTTGCCCTCTTGGAGCTTACAGTGAGGAGAGGGAAGAAGACCTTAAGCAAATGATCACACAAAGTAATATAAATTGCAACTGTGGCAATTACAACCGTTCAAGAGGAGGAGGTATCCCGTATTATGAGAACTTACTACTCTAACTTCGTCAGATTGAATAGGTAGGACTTCCCTGAAGAGGTGGGACCAGCATCCTGTTTCTTAACTTCATGGCTGTTAGAGGTTGGACTGTTCCCTCCCACCTCAAATTCATATGTTGAAGTTCTAACATGCGGTACCTCAGAATGTATTTGAAGATAGGACCTTTAAAGAAGTAATTATGGTAAGATAAGGTCATATGAGTGGACCCTAATCCAATGTGACTTCCGTTCTATCAGAAGAGAAGATCAGGATGAGGAAGGAGACCCTTAATCACCCTTAAGCATCTAAGACCACCTCCCCCTTGACTTCCATGTTGCATTTCAATAGCAGAAGTAAAGGCTGGCAGACTGGGTGCCACATTTAATCGCCCTCCTATAGATTGCAGGCATGGTATGGAGGAATCTTTCTGGAAGGCATTGTTTTTACTTACACATGATCAAATCCGCACCTAAGTCAGGTACCCTACGCCTACTCCATGGACCAAGACCCTTTCACATGTAATTTCTAGAGTTGTAAGCCTTTATAATGGCAGGGATTTTCCTTCTTAGGGGAGCTCAGCTATTTGGAGCATTCAGACCCCCTGCCAGCTCCTGGCCGAATAAATCACCATTTCCTTCCCAGTTTGGTGTTTGAGAGATTTGTTTCACGGCCTTTCCTGCTTCAAGGACACAGACAACACACAGATAAAGGGACGGCCATGTGAAGATGCAGTGAGAAGGTAGCATCTGCAAACCAAGGAGAGAGGCCTCTGGAAAAACCTAATCGGCTGACACTTTGATCTTAGACTTCTAGCCTCCAGAATTGTGAGAAAATAAACCTCTATTGTTTAAGCCACCCAGTCTGTGACATTTTATTATGACAGCCCTGGAAAACCAATACAGTGGCACTCAGACCTTTTAAATTATTTTGTTAATTTGTTGTTTGACTTGTTTGTCTGTTTATTGGCTTGGAGAACTGAATCTGTTTTCTTCCTTGCATTTCAGCATGTAGCCCAGTGCCAAACACAATATTTGCTCAATAAATATTCATTGTATGTTGACAAAAAACACTAAGTATGTGTATCTCATATTATCATTGGGAATTCCTGGTTGAATTCAAAATCGGGTTTTGAATGCCCACTTCCTTCCTCCACCCACACGGACACTGTGTTCTGTTCATGAAATCTTGGGGTATGTGCTTCCATTGGTTATGCTGCCTGAATTTCCTCAAACTCAAATGAAAATACTCACCTCACACTTTTTCTTGGAGAGGAAACATCTGGATGAATCTCCCTCAGGAGATGTTATTTATTCCTTCTCCAGTTTTTGCACACAGCACATTCTGCATTTTCTGATTCAACACACTTTTGGATCCATCGACTTTTCTGATAGATCCCAGTAGAAGTGCTGTTTCTTCACTCCCGTTAGCTCCATTCCCCCATCAGTGCTGTGGTCTGATCTACTTCTTCCCTTCCCGGGAGTCCACAGGCCACACACTATGCCTCCAGTTGTCACATCTGCTTTCACCTTGGGGTTCTTTATCTGATGGCTGTGTGCAGTTTTCACAGAGAAAAAGGAAACGTTTCCTTTCCCGGTAGGTGCCATTTCTCCCCCTTTCTCTTTCGGAGTATCTTGGACTGGTTAAAAATTTGAGTCTTGAAATCTGCCACTTATTAGGAGTATGAATTTGGGAAATTTCTGTCATCTCTTTAATCTTAAGTTTGCTTCTCTTCATAAGGAAGTGATAATTTTATGAATGAAAAGAGATGGGAAATGCCCAGTAAATTTAACAAATGATGATGATGATGATGATGATAATTATATTTTTGATTTTCCTTTCAAATAATTTTTATCATGGAAAATTTTCACATCTCTAGTCTATATAGAGAAGTAATGTAAGTCCCATGTAACTATCAGTCATAGCTAGTCTTGCTTTGCATATACCCTCAGATAATGACATACTTAAGTATCAATAGAAAATTGTTTTCAGCCTCCTTTGGAAGCCCTCTTGTCCTCCAATTAATCTGCCAAAGCCTTTTTCTATGGTTCTCTAAAACATTTGGATTTGAGATTTTTGTCTTATTTACTTTACCCTTGCACTTGAAATGTAAACACAATAAAACTTGACTCATTGAGATTAATTGGAAGAATGAGGTTAGAATCTACTTTAGTAAAATCATGTCAGCCATTTAAAGGTGATTGTACTTTTATTTTTAAAGTCTTGTAGTAATTCAAATTAAACCAACTATTAGGAAGCTGAGATCTTTTGGGATCCATTTTGATGACTATAAAGATATTTACATAAATACCATAATTGTTTGTAAATATATACATGTGAAAACTTGTTTTTCTTAAATGAGGTGTTTAAATATTTTCCTTGAAATTTATATTGTAAAGAAATGTTACCATCTTAAGCTTTCAGAAATACAGAACCAATGGGCTGAATCAAGATAAAATTACAATTAATTCACTTATCAGTTGTAAAAAGAGTAATTTCTACCATCTATTTAGCATCACCATGTTTCAGAACTTAACATAATCTTATTTTATTAAAATGTTCACAATCATTTCTTGTTGCCATTATCTTGATTTTACAAATGAGGTAGAGGTTAAGTAATTTGCCCATGTTTATACAATAACAAGAGGAAGAACTGAAATTTGAACTAGTTCTTGTTAACTTCAAAGTCCACCTCCTTTCTTCTGTGCTTTATTTCAATCCAAGAGTAGAGACAAACTCACAGGTGGCTGACTATCATCACACATAGTGAGAGCTCTGGGAGAAATAAGTATAAAGTTTTATGAGATCATAGAGGAAGGCAGAGTGGGGTACCACTAACTGAGCACAGGGATGTGGGTGAAGACTTCCCAGAGAGAAGCAAATGGGCCTTGAAGGACGATTAGAAAAAATTAAATCAGAGTCTGTTCAGTGAAAAGTAGGCAAGTGTTTTTGTGGGGTCAGAGACATTCTGCAAAGAAGTACGTAGGGTAGAGTCAATAGAAGCTCGGACTATGGGGGCCACCAGGTTTGGGTTCAAAACCCAGCTGTCACATACAAGCTTGTCAAGTCCTTTAACTTCTATCAACTTAAGTTTTTTCACGTGTAAAATGAAAATATCTCATAGGCATTATGAGGATTAAGGCAGATGATGTGATGTGTATAAAGCATTTAGCACACTGCCTGGCACATTTTGCTGATTATTCCTCAGTATAGAAAAAAAATATAGCGCTTTCTCGTAAATGATTGGGTAAATGATTTTCTTAAGAATTGGTCATGTCTCTTTGGGTATATACCCAGTAATGGGATTGCTGGGTCAAATGGTATTTCTGCTTCTAGGTTTTAGAGTAATCACCACACTGTCTTCCACAATGATTGAACTAATTTACATTCCCACCAACAGTGTAAAAGCGTTCCTATTTCCCCCTAGCCTCGCCAGCATCTGTTGTTTCTTGACTTTGTAATAACTGCCATTCTGACTAGTGTAGGATGATATCTCATTGTGGTTTTGATCTGCATTTCTCTAATAATCGGTGATGTTGAGTTTTTTTCATATGTTTGTTGGCTGCATAAATGTCTTCTTTTGGGAAGTGTTTGTTCATGTCTTTTGCCCACTTTTTAATGGGCTTGTTTATTTCTTTCTTGTAAATTTGTTTAAGTTCCTTGTAGACTCTGGATATTAGACTTTTGTTAGATGAATAGATTGCAAAAATTTTCTCCCATTCTGTAGGTTGTCTGTTCACTCTGATGATAGTTTCTTTTGCTGTGCAGAAGCTCTTTAGTTTAATTAGATCCCATTGGTCAATTTCGGCTTTTGTTGTAATTGCTTTTGACACTTTTGTCATGAAATACTTGCCTACACCTATATCCTGAACAGGCATGCCTATGGTGTTGTGTAGATTTCCTTCTAGAGTTTTTACAGTTTCGTATTTTACATTTAAGTCTTTAATTCATCTTGAGTTAATATTCATGTAAGGTATAAGGAAGGGGCCCAGTTTCAATTTTCTGCATATGGCTAGCCAGTTCTTCCAGCACCATTTATTGAATAGGAAGTAATTTCCCCATTGCTTGTTTTTGCCAGGTTTACTGAATATCAGATGGTTGTAGATGTGCAGTCTTGTTTCTGAGTTATATGTTCTATTCCATTGGCCTACGTATCTTTTTTTTGTACCAGTATTATGCTGTTTTGGTTACTGTAGCCTTGTAGAATAAGTTGAAGTTAGGTAGCACGATGCCTCCAGGTTTGTTCTTTTTGCTTAGGATTGCCTTGGCTATTCAAGCTGCTTTTTGGTTCCATATGAATTTTAAAATAGTTTTTTTCTAATTCTGTGAAGAATTTCCATGGTAGTTTAATAGCATTGAATCTATAAATTACTTTGGGCAGTATGGCTATCTTTAAGATATTGATTCTTCCTGTCCATGAGTATGGAATATTTTTCCATTTGTTTATGTCCTCTCTGATTGATTTCCTTGAGCAGTGGTTTGTGGTTCTCCTTGAAGAGACTTTCACTTCCTTTGTTAGCTGTATTCCTAGGAATTTTATTCTTTTTGTGGCAATTGTGAATGGAAGTTTGCTCATGATTTGGCTCTCTACTTGTCTGTTGTTGGTGTATAGGAATGCTTGTGATTTTTGTACATTGATTTTGTATCCTGAGACTTTGATGAAGTTACTTATTAGCTTAAGAAGGTTTTGGGTTGAGACAATGGGGTTTTCTAGAATAGGATCATGTCATCTCCAAATAGAGACAATTTGATTTCCTCTCTTCCTATCTGAATACTCTTTATTTCTTTCTCTTGCCTGATTGCCCTGGCCAGAACTTCCAATACTACATTGAATAGAAGTGGTGAGAGAGGGCATCCTTGTCTTGTGCTTGTTTTCAAGGGGCATGCTTCCAGCTTTTGCCTATTCAGTATGATATTGGCTGTGGGTTTGTCATAGATGACTCTTATTATAAAATACTCTTCTCAACTTGCATTATGCAATATACCTTTGTAACAAATCTGCACATGTACCCCCAATTTTAAAATAAAAGTTTAAAAAAGTCAAATGAAAGTTGAAAGTAAAATAAAAGTTAAAAATATGTCAATATTTATCTATTGAATTTCTTCTTTGGGTATATCATACTCAAAACGCATTTTAGATGTAAGGTGGTGGTGGAAGTTCAAGTAACTTCCTTAAGTTCATGTGGAAGACTAAATTCTTGGGAATGAGCATGGAAATTTGAAAATGAAGACAGAGTATTCGAACCTTCTATCATTAATAAAGTACTGCAAAGTGACCAGGAAAAAAAGAAAAAGAATTGGTCATGATCTTAAAACACAGTCTGTTTAACATACTTCTGTCTGTTCCATCCATCTTAAAAATGTTGTTGGTTTTCCCATCCAGACCTTTGTTGGTGGCAGAGTCTGTCAAGAGGACATGTGATTTTTTTTTTTCTTCTAGAATTCCTCCAGGCCACTGCCTTTTTGCTGTCTCAGAGAAGAAGCTTTTCATTCTTCACTTCCCTAGTCCCCTGACCCTCCCACCCTAAGCTATTCTTAATATACTTTTGTGGTTCAAGCTTGGTCTCCCTCTGAGTTAATGTTTGACATTTCCCCTCTGTGCCTGTGCACTAGATACCTGACTGTGCACGCATGCTTCCATTGCAGCCGCCCTACTAGGAGTGGAGATCAGAAAACCTCAAAGCAATGCTGGAAGAGAATTCTGGCCTTAGGTTTCCTCTGAGCACTTGCTTATTATATTCTCTTTTCTTGCATATTTTTTTTCAACCTTTTTCTCTACATCCTTCTCTACAGCCCAGAAACATAATCTAGTCAAGTTTTAGAAAATTGTCCTTTGACCTTCCCTGTGCCACTTATAGGTACCTTTAATAAACTCTCTTTTCTTTCACATAAAATATCTACAAAGCTATGGTCTACAATTGCTGACACAACTTACCATTCACTTGTTAATTTTTGTAATGAATTTTATTCCTTACATCTGCTGGAATATTCCATCACCACCTCCTCCCTTCTTCACTCTCCTTGACACCTATATACCATGTATTTAGCTTTCAAGATTCTGTCAAGTACTATCCTCTTTATGAATTATTTCCTGACCTTATACAGATGGAATTGTGAAGTATTCTCACCAGAACTTGGATCAATAATAGTACACAAATTTGAATTTGAATGTCAGTTTAATCAATTGTTTGTGGCTCAGTGTTAAGATTAATGTGTTGAGAAGGATTCTGAGGTCACATCTGGGACTTCTTGGGAGCAATATTATGATCAATTAGTAAAATCTTTTCTGGAACAGGAGGTGGAAGGATAGTATGTGAACCACATGTTAACTATTTCTGTTTTTCATAAAGAGGCCTCTGTCATAGCAACTATGTAACATTAGTTGTACTCATTTGTTGTGTATTTAATTATTTAGCTGACATTAATTATATGCATTTATGGGGTACAATGCGGTGTTTTGATCATTGTAGAGAGATTACATAGAACTAATGAACATATCTGTCACCTCACCAACCTATCATTTGCATGTTTATCTTGTTATACAGATGTCAGTCCCAGAGTAGGCCTCTGGTTTTTCCACCTCAGCAACATGCATAACTTTTTAGCTTTTCATAACCCTTCAGCTTTTGCTAAGTGAGTGAATGCTTCCGTGCCTCTGATTTTCTTGAGGTAAGTTACTCTTCCTCTGTCTTTAGTTTGCATAATCTCAAGTGTTGACGCCACCTACAGAAGTGGTTGTCAAACCATTTTTACTGCAGAAATCGTACCCAAATGAAATCTCACACAGAAGCCAGACTGTGAAACACAAAAAGAGTTCTTGTTTTGGTTGAAGGAGTTGAAAGATGGCCTCAAGTCTTGCCATCTTGGGCTCCTCAAACCTGCGGCCCCCTGAACTGCCTGGCATCAGAGCAGTGGTTCTTAAAGAGCGGTCTGCAGACTCAGCAACATCAGCATCAGCATCGCCTGATGCTGGTGGAACTTGTTGGAAGTGGAAAGTCTTCTCTCTACCCTAGATCTACTAATTCAGAATCTCAGGGAGTGGGGACTATTGGCCCGTGTTTTAATAACCTTTCAGGTGATTCTCAGGCACTCTGAAGTTTGAGAACCACTGCAGGAAAGCTCCTAAAGGGCTTCCTTAAGACATCAATGTGCAAAGGAAGGCCTCTGGCTCCCTATGAAATGCTATTTTTCATTAGCCCACTGTGAAAATAGTCTCGAAACAGTAAGTGCCAACCAGTGCTATTAAACCACAGGTCTTGGACATGCCCAGTGGCTATAAGACAAGCACTGCATTTGCCTGTGTTTAAGAATTGGCCAAGCGGAACTGACAGGTGCAGACTTGGTGCTGCAGTCAGGGTGGGTTTTAAGAGGAGCCTCTGGACCTGCAGCTGTGAAACCGGAAGCTGAACTTCTTCCGCCCCTGGCACCACTGCCATGGACCTTTGCCTGCCACCTCCCGATTTTCACATCAGTGATTCTTACAGCAGCAGAAGGTGGAGGCTGTGCTTATATTGGAGGAAATGGAAGTTACTGTCGCAGTTTCATTGGAACAAAATTCTTTTCCTCTTAGTCTTTCCGAATGGGTATGAACTCTTTTCCTATGTCGTTGTAAAAGACCATGGGAGAGCTCTGACTGGCACGTTATCAGAAGAGCAGAAGATGGAACCAGAGATCTCTAGATTGAAGCTCCCAAATCCTCCTGCTTCAAGGCTCCCCACAAAGCAGGTGATTGCTTCAAAGATTTCCATGAGATTTTACCTCAGATACTTCAAAAGCATTCTGCTTCCTGAAATATGGGATGTAGGGTGTTAGCAAGAAGGAGGAGGAAAAATGGAGACAAGGTCACAAGGAAGATAACATTTTGAGAAAGGTCCTTAGTTGGACCTTTTAAAACAGTAATTGAGGACTAGCAGAAGCCTCTCCAGAAAAGCAAAGGCCCTAGCAAGTTGGAATCAGTGGAAACCAAAATGTAGAAAGAATCAGCTCCACCAAATGAGTGCCAGAAACCTGTGATAAATGCCTTTCATTGCATCGAAAGCACAGGATAATTGAGTGGCCTTAGATGGACCCAGTTCTCCTACCTTTTTTTTGCTTGTAGTTTTTGAAAGTAACCTTAGAAGCCTGAGATAGGGAGGAACTGCCTGAAAAATCCTGGGCCTTATTCCTTTCCCTCCTAGGGAGTGTATCATCTTGAGTTAGGGAGAAACTGCCCAGGTAAGCCCCAGTTTTGTGCTTCCTCCCCCTGGAAGCAGGATATCCTTCAGAGTTTTGCACAGTGAGTCCTTTGGCTCTGAGACATCTAACCAGGGTGGGCTGCTTTTCCAGGTGCCTTGGCTGTATTGCAAGTGGGGCACATGCAGTTGAGACTCCCCTTGCCCCGAGCAGCTTTCTTGAGCCATGGGGACCTGTTCACCATAGATTTTAAGTTTCTTTTGTTCCTTGCTGCTTATCTATAAATAATAAATCTGCTTCATGTAATATGTTGCATGTAAGTATGTTCTGTCTTCCAGAACTCACTCAAATTGGCAGCCAATGCATACTGAAACTGCTCCAAAGAAATGAGACAGGAAGTTTTCTTGAGGCCACAATGAGCTCAAGCCAGTAGGATATAGAAAGTTTGCTTGGGGTCATCATGAGTCCAAGCCAGTATCCAAATCATTCAATGAGGTGTATTGTCTTGGTCTAACTTGACTGATAACCTGGACACCAGGTAGATTGTGGATCTACAAAAAAATTTGAAGGAGCCAAGTAATGGGTGTCAATTAAAAGTTTAAATAAAATGTGGAGATAAATCTCTTTGAGATCACTCTCCATATATTGGATTGGCTTCTGAGATAGGTTCTCTTTGGAAAAAGCTAAAGATAATGGAACTTGGCTAATGCCTGCTTTCAGAACTTTCCCCAAGATTCCATACTTGTAAACTTTGTCACAGGTGAGGTCTAACGTATGGTGTCGGAAGTGGCAACCATTCCACTGGAGCTCAGAGAGCCTTCTTGTCTCACTGGAGATAAATTTCAAAAGTCAGTGATGGAAATGATAATGCATATACATTTGCACATTTTCTGCCTGGGAAGAATGATGGGCTAGTGCCCATATTCATTTGTACCACCAGTGGAGTCTTTACTCCCATGGATGTCTTCATTCTTAGAGCCAGAGCTGATAGTTAGTATGAGCATCTGCTAAAGTAGTAGATCCAAGCAAGAAGAAAAAACAGTTCAGTTGTTAGAAGACTGTGTTGAAGTCATAGAAGGAATAAAAAAGCACTTGCTGCAGCAGTCTGAGCCCACCAAGTTGACTTTCATGCAGGAAGCTGTCAATGGCAATTTTGGAACTAAGGTAGATTGATTAGTGTGTTTTTTGCCTGAAAAAAACACACTAATGTTTGTACCCTGTGGACGGCCCAGTGTCCACATTGAATTAGTTAAAGCTTTTAGGAAGATGTGTTACCAGTGGTATTATCACTTTAATACTGGGCTGAGCCTAAATGTTGTGTACTTCAATGTTAACTCCAAAGGTCACCACAGGGATATGGGAGTCTGGCTTGAAGACAATCTCAGCCGGCTATGCCCAGAAACAATGGAAAGCCTGTTATATCTGTACCAGTTCAGCTGGGACAAAAATTTCTGAGATTGGGGATAGGAGATCCTGCAGTGCTTCAACAAGGGTACCTCCATCCATTCAGATGACTGTTCTTCCAGTGATAATCTTCATCATCCAAACTTAAGCGACCAGATGGAAAATTTCTTTTGGTGAGAAACTCAGAAGTGTGTTTATCTTCTCTTTTCTAATGACATGGATCTCTTTAACCTTGAAAAATATGTGTATTCAATAAAGAGTGTCATTCATGCCCATCTGGATGTTAACTTAAAATGATTGGAAAAAAAATGTAAGTAGCAGTGTGACAACTCCCAATCATTCAACTTTCCTACAGTGGACATTGTATATAATAGACTTTTTATTTTCTGAAGGTGATAGATTGGCAAGCCAACTGATTATGGATACAGTTAGCTTCCTTTGACTTTTGGCTATTGTTAGCCAGAGAAGTTCCAAGTCTGGGCTGGAAATGGCAAGTCCAGTGGGACAGGTGGGGTCCAGGACACCTTGGAAGGCCAGGTGCCTACAGCATTTTGGGGCAGGTGCTGGCTGGCTTTGAATTTATCCTCATTGGGTAAGGTGGTAATTCGGGCTGGCTTTGGGACTTGTTTCTGTCTATGCTTTCTAAATGAGGACCACTGTGAGAAAGAAGAAAGAATAAAGTCAGCAAATTTTTGATTCATGGGGGGAAAAAAAAACAAATTAAAAAAATCTACCAACAGCACAAAATCCTGCCAAACAGGCTGATTTGTGTTTTCAATTAGCTCCTTTGGGAGGAGGCTGCATTGCTTTTGGAAGAAGAGAGAGGCTTATAGCTGGTGACAGAGTTGTGGGACCCTGGCAATAGAAACTAATGGGGAAGGCAGGGATAGACTAAATATGCCCCGTGGAAGGATATGGCTTCTGATGAGCTTGGTCAGCTTATTATTTAAAAAGATTTTGAGGAAAAAATAATTGGTTGCAATTCTGGTGACATTTGCTAGTGTCATTCTCACTATTAATTGAGTTATCATACTGTGTCCAATAAAGTTTTAACAGAGCAAAGCATGGCAAATTTGTAGACCCAGCAGGTTGCTTACTGGGGCTGCACAGCCTGGCCTTTGAGATGAGTATGTAATGACGGGCTATCAACTTTACATTTACCCTCCAGCTGGGATCTTTCAGCTGTTTGGAAGAGCTAAACCAGGTGACTATAGACAATAAGTAAAAGAAACAACCTACAATCCCATGCAGATTAATAGTGAAAAAGAGGTTTAATAATGACTTTTTTTGGATTGGAGAGGTACCGTCCTAGAACAGTAGAGAAGCCTTGTGGAACAATACGTAAGAGCTCAGATTCTGGAGTTGGCGAGACCAGGGGTGACAATTTAAATTATTGTTTCACAAATATTTTTCCTCTCCTTCCACTTTAGAGTAGTATACTTCCCCTTTCCACACCGATATTGGGCTTTGCCATGTGACCTACTTCGGGATGTTAGCTGAAGTAATGGGAACAGCAGCTTGAAATATGGTTGGGTGGTTGCACCTGTTCCTGTGTGCATTGGTTATGTACCATGGAAGGCCATGCCCCAGATAACCTGAAATTTAGAGTAATACATGTGAGGCAGATCTGCAATCTGCCACCTGAAGCAAAGCCACTCAAACTAGAATAGTCTGGATCAGATGAATCACAATTGACTTGCAGATGCCTGAGTATGCAAATAAATACTGTTGTAAGTCACTGAATATGGGGTAGTTTATGTAGCTAGCATACAGAGTTGTATACAAATACTTTCTTGGTTGCTGTGATGGTTAATATTGAGCGTCAACTTGATTGGATTGAAGGATGTAATGTATTGCTTCTGGGGGTGTCTGTGAGGGTGTTGCCAAAGGAGATTAATATTTGAGTCAGTGGACTGGGAAAAGCAGACCCAACCTCAATCTGGGTGGGCACCATCTAATCTGCTGCCAGTGCAGCCAGAATCAAAGCAGGCAGAAAAACATGGAAAGACTAGACTGGTTTAGTCTTCTGGCCTCCATCTTTCTCCCTTGCTAGATGGTTCCTGCCCTTGAACGTCAGACTCCAAGTTCTTCAGCTTTGGGACTTGGACTGGCTTCTTTGCTCCTCAGCTTGCAGATGGCCTATTGTGGGAACTCACCTTCTGATTGTGTGAGTCAGTACTCCTTAATAAACTCCCCATTATGTATACATCTGTTCTTCCAGTTCTGTCCTTCTGGAGAATCCTGGCTAATATAGTTACCTTCTAGTAGTATAATTTTGGCAACTTACCACTGTAGTTAAGCCTTACCTGCCTTATATAAAAATGGGCATTTCAATAACTATGACACAGATAAATGTTAAATGAACTAATACATGTAAGTGTGTCTCCTTATACCTTGTACTCAATAAGCATTAGTTATTTAAAGCTTGTTACAGTTTCGATGTTTGTGTCCCTTCAAAACTCATGTTGAAGCTTAATCACCAATATGATAGTATTAAGAGGGGCCTTTAGGAGGTGATTAATCATTCTTGCAGACCCCTCATGAATGGGATTAATAGCCTTATAAAACAGGTGTGAGGGAGCTGTTTGTCCCTTTTGCCCCTCCCACCATGTGAGGATGCAGCGAGAAGGCATAAGTCCTCACTAGACGTGGAATCTGCTGGTGCTTTGATCTTGGACTCCCTATCCTCTGGAACTGTGAGAAACAAATTTCTATTATTTATAAGTCACTCAGTCGAAGGTATTGTTACCACTGCAGCAGAAATGGACTAAGAGCTGTAAATATGGCAGTGATAGCTACAATTTATTGAGAACTTACTACTCTGTGCCTTAGAGCTGATACAGATATTTCACTCAGGTTATCTTGATTGATATCACTACTCCAATAAGTTGTTATTAATATAATATGTAGAATATTATATGTTCTTGCATATTTCACAAATGAATGTGCTTGACGAATGCTCGAGAGGTTAAGTAAAATGTACAAATAGTATAGATAGTAAGTGGCAGAGCTGAAGTATTTTCCTAGTCTGTTTTATCCTGTGGTTTATGTTCTTTCCAGTATGCTAGACCATTTCGCTAACCTTTATGACTACAACTAGTGTTAGTATAGTGTGCTATGGTTAATTAAATACTTGCACATGATCATATTTGATCTTTTCGGTAACAAAAATGGACATGCAGTAGTGTGTTCCACAAGATATATTTTTTTCTTTTTTTCTGGGTTCCAGGAAAATCATCTTGGAATCACGGAAGGCAAATTTCCCTTCATTTGGAAGGATAGGTGTGGTGACCTTAAAATCACCTGAAAAGCTAGCTTCACTGGCCCTAAACCACACTTAACCTTCTAAGGGAACATCCCCTAGAAGGTTAAGTGTGGTTTAGGGCCAGTGAAGCTAGCTTTTCTTAGAATGGTGGGATTTTTCCTTCTTAAGTCCTTGGGTAGCCACTCTTAGAAGAGTAGAAAACTCCCCCCACCCACCCTATTCTGAAGGAAGAGGCTGTAATCAGACTTTCTTTTGGTTTTTAGGGCATCAGTGGAAATGTGACCTGGTTACCTAGTCTGGAAAGAAAGTGGTGGATGGTTCTGGGTGTGAAAGGAGGAGGACAAAAAACCAAGAGTGATCATATTCCTGGGGCCAGATGGTGCCCTGGATAGTGGCCGTCATAGAGGTCACCAGATCTATAACTGGTAGAAGTCCAACTTTGGGGCCTTGGTGGCCGTGCCTGGCTCTAAGGGACTGGGACTCACCTCTCTTAAAGAATTTCTGCAGCTGTTCTGGGCTCTGGAGCAGTGAAATAACACAGAAGCAGATGCATAGCAACTTTGATAAAGAACTAGATCCAACAGAGAAATGATAGCAGGCCTATTGGCTGATCAGAAACACCATTTTTCCCACTCTGGGGTAAGAAAGACCCTTTTTATGGGCCTCAAAATCCCTTGAGTTTCTTGGATAATTTATGAGAATAAGAATACTCAAGAGCTTGGGTAAATTTTACTACCAATAAAGCTAATAAAAGTGATGTGAATATATTTGTATCTCCAGTATGTGTAACTCTATGTACCTATTATTTACAGCTGCAGAATGCAAAAACTTGGAGACAGCCACAGAGTTATATTAAGAAGTGATGGCTCCAGAACTGAGATTCTAGTCTTCTATTGTGCTTCTTGCAGCAACTGCCTGGTTCCCTTAATCTACCCGATGGAGTAGTTCAGTAGATGGAGTTGTCAACCTGAGTATGAGAGGAACACTGGCAAAAGCAGCAGCTCAGGAGTCATTGGTAGCATCTAGATTCTCTGGACTGCCTTTCAGCTCTTAGCCACAGTCTGCTGTCATGTTGACTGGGAGTAGATAGGCTACAGGGCAATAGGAAGAAGAGAGCAACTGCAAGATATGCCAGAAAATCATGCCTCCCTGAGACATAGGGGGAGGATTCTGGATGGATTTCACTTTTGTCTCATCTAGGTAACAGGAGAACTGAATCCCTGAACAATTGTCATACTATTAATTTGCACCTATAATGATATTAAGGAAGGTAACAGATGAGTGCACTGCCTCTCCTGGGGATATTTATAATTCAATATGAACATAGCATGGTAAGCTAAAGAGAGTAGTGAAAGTAAAATTTTAGGCCATTGGGAATGTCTACTTCATCTGTACTGAAAAAGACTGTATTTACCAGTACCCTAACTGGCACATGTTTTAAATCTGAGAGTTAATTTAATTGAAGCATCTTAAAAAGACATAAGGTTCAATTTTATGTAGTTATGCATTTAATGAATGGCCTTTACTTAAAATAATACATTACACAGAATCATCAGTGTTCCAAAAATCTTGGCTACATGGTTTCCTTCTGGTTTTTCTTTTAACAGTTTACTTACATATTTTTTTCTCATATACTCTATATACTAATGCTAACTGCTGAATGTGTTCTGGCTGAGAACATTTAAAACCATTAATTAATTCAACACATATTTATTGCATACCCCTGCGCTCCAGGCACAGTTCAATGTGCTGGGAATTCTGTGATGAAATATTTGGCTTGAGCTAGGCAATTATCATTAAGACATTGAGATGGACACTGTTAGTTACTTAGCCAGCTTAATTTTCTCTATTTCCATTCTATCCTAACAGAAACTATCCTTTCCCCATACAGCTATGTGCCTCAAAGAAAGCTGATACTACCTGCAAGGATGGGCCTAACTATCTAAGGATAATATCGTTTCCCTTTTCAGTGATTGGATCATAACGGTCACGTGTCTAATTCTATCCAGTGGGATAGAGGTGGCCTTTGGGCAGGTGTGGCTGGGTGCTAATCCCAGAGAAATGACCAGAACTTCATCTTTTCCCAGGTCAGCTGTTGGTAGATGAGCACCCCCAGCTGTACTGCTGGGGGCAATAGGGTTTTTTGCCAATGTCTTGTGCTTCAGCCTTGGAAGCAGCAGCCAGACACAGGTATGGCTGGGAGGAGACTAGGTCTTCAGAGGTGTGGAGATACAGGGGCTGTCGAGCTCTTGGGCAGGTTGCTGGCTGGTGGAGCTGGGCTGTCAATGTGCTGCCTCGTTGTAGCTGCTTAGGGCTTGGGGGAGATGTGAGACCCAGCTAAGCTCACTTTCTAGAGTAATGCCTTCGTGCAGTCTCCAGGGAGCTTCCTCTCTCTGCTAGTCTGGGGTCTACAGTACTCTAGGGACTTTCCTTTGGCTAGGCTGTAAGTGTCTGTAGTGAGAATGTGGACCATTTGGGGCAAGTCACTTACCCTTACCCTTTATTCGGCAGCCTCCCCAGGTTTCCAGTCAATCCTAGCTGAGCAGACTGCCTTGATTCTCTCTTTTTCCTTGTCTTAGGGGGTTGTATGTGAAGGGTTATTTTATGCTTGCATGGGCATATCTGGTTTTGAATTTCTGCTGTTTTAGCTTATGGATTATTTTGTACCCTTCATGTTGCCTCTCGTTGGCCCTATATTGACCCAGAAAGGACTGTTAGTCTTTTATATTCTACATAAACTCCTTATATCAAGCAATGTTTATGTTTAACTGACTTATACATTGAGGAAGCATGGGAGATTTAGCAAAACAACTTCAAGGAGAAATGGGTACTCTGTTTGTAATACATGTGATTTTTCCCCTCACAGGGTTTCTTTCTCCCTCACTGGCCATTGTACTTTACTTGGTCTTCATGTTCACACATTTCCTTAGCTCCCCGCTACCCTATCTGTCCCTTCATTTGCCTCTTAATTCTCTCAAGAACAGAAAACAAATGCCTTTTATTACCTTATGGTTTTCTTCTTTGTTCCCTTACCTATTGCTCTTACCCACACTCCCAGGACTTTACCTTCAGTCCTAAAAACTTTGCGAGGTATTTTTCCAACAAGGTCAGTTCTCTTCCTAAGAGAAAGTCTGCTATCAGATTTTAAGACAATTCACCCTTACATAAATGGTACACACATTTTCCTTATTAAGAAAGGATTGTGTACCAGAGAACGTTCTAGGTGCTGAGTACATACCAATGAATGAAATGAAGTTTATGTTTCTATGGAGAAAGATAAAAGCATCTTAGTATGTAAGATGGTTAAATTATCACAAAGGAAAAAATAAAGCATGATAAGAGAATAAGGAGTCTTCAGTGGGCGTAGTTGCTTCATATAGAGGGTTGTATATAAAATGACATGTCACAAGGAAGTAAGCCATATTGATAATTTAGGGAAGAGTGTTCCAGGAAGAGGAAACATCAAGTGCAAAGACCCTGAGATCAAGGTCTACTTAGCAGTTTCAAGGAGGAACAAAGTCCAATATGGCTGTAGCAAAGTGAATGGATAGGGGTGGAGTAGGGGGTAACTGGCTGTAGTTCATATCATGGAGTGCCTGATAGGTCATTGGAAGGAATTTTGGTCTTATTCTGAGTGAAACAGGAAGACACTGGATGATTTGTAACAGAACTGTGAGCTGATCTGAGTCACCTTTCTAAAGGATCTATCCGATTACTGTCTGAAGAATAGATGCTAAAGGCTGAAGGACAGAACCAGGAAGATAAATTGGGAGGCAGTTACAATAATCCAGGTGAGAGTGGAAGGTGACTTGGTCTAGGGATATTTTGATGGTGATAGTAGTAAGAGGTGGTTGGATTCTATATACACAGTATTTTAATGGTAAAACTGGCAGAATTTGCTGACTGATTGCTTGAGGTTACCTAAGTGAGAAGCTATAAAGATGATTCAAACTTTTGGGATTAGTGCCTTGAAGGATGGAGTTGCCATTAGTTAAATGAGAAGGGCTATGGAAGGAACATGCTTGGAGGAAGATAGGAAGCTTAGGTTTAAGCATATTTAGCTGACAGACATTGATATGCTGGTGTCAATCAGAGACTGGAATATTCTAGGTTCAAGTTTAGCAAGGAGGTCTTTGCTAGAGATGGAAATGTGGGAGCTGCCTGAAACTGATGGCTTCTAAGACCATGAGATTAAGTGACATCATCCAGGGAATAACCATACTTAGAGAAGAGGTCTGAGACCTGCAACACTACGATTTAGAAAGGTAGGAGAGATAAGGAGGAGCCAGCAAAAGAGTGGCTGCTTATCTCCATTACGTGTTTACTTTTGAAAAATAGTTACTTATGCATATGCAAGATGCATGTATTATTCAATCTATAATTGATTCCTAGTGTGTCCATGAGCATTTTACAATATTTTACAATAACTACAGACACATATTGTCACTCAATAAATATTAGTTGAATGAATGAGAAAATTAAAGAATGAATGATTCATTTCATCATCTTCCCCCAGGTTGTCTAAGGCCCACATTTGGTCGTTTTACTATACGATTTTGAGGTGTTTATTGCCTCTTTGTGCACTAGAATGCATTTGAAATTACTTGATGATAATTCTGTCCCTGAATATTTGGGTGTCTTTATCTTGCTCTTCTATGGACATGGGGTGATCTGTTCAGGCAGAACCCTGTGCATCAGGAACATACTTATAACAAATGATATTGCCACTGTGGGAAAATGTGGAAACAAATCACTCAAACCATAAGTAGAGAAGGAATTTGTTTTTGGAGGGTGGAATAGATTGAGCTCTATTGCTGAGCCCTGTAGCTGGCCCAAGACATGGCAAAGAGACAAAACAGATTTTTCCTTTCCCTTCAAGAAATGGCTTTCATTCTGCCAGTCCAACAGCAAAGGGAGAGACTCTGACACCTCCCCAGGGGCTTTCCATTGGGAATGCACAGTTGGTCATGCTGATTCCCTGCTTTCTTCTGAGTAATATCCTCTTGGTGTCGAAATTCATTTGGATTTCATCTGCGTCATCTTATGGATTTCAATTTAGAAGAAAATGGAAAATACAATAGGATTCTTATTATATAGTTTTAAATATCACTGAGCAACCTCCTACTATCTGCCTGGCCCTACTCTGAATCTCTTTGGAAGGGAAGACTTATTTCTCTGTGGGTGTTGAAAACTCATGGGAACCAAGGGCAGGGAGCTCCCACCTACAGTCCATAGTGAATCAGTAGGGGGGAGCCCTTCTGTTTTCTTATCCCATATTTCTAACTCTTCTCACAGAAAAGGGAACATATGCCAGCATGTCCACTCTCTCTGAAGGACTAGAGAGGAATCTTTACTTTATTTTATTTACTTCTTTACTTAACTCTCTCGTTGGGAAGGCAAATGGCAAATAAGATTGTTCCAAATTACCAGTGGGGCCTCCAAGATTTTCCTGAACTAGACTTTGTCCTGTTGCTCTTTCTTGGGAACATTGCCCTTAAGTGGTTGATCTAGTAGTCTTCCCTTTGTTGTCCATATGCAGTAAGAGCCTACTTCTATGCCTTGATGTTCTTTGTTCTAGGCTCTCTGTGTGCAATTGCGGAGATAAGTTCAGAGCTGAGCAGAGGTAGAAACGTGAGTCCCTGCCTTGATTTCCAGGGTAGGTGTACTAGTAATAAAGCAGACACTAATGTGATGCTGATTTTTCCCTTGTGCTGGTCTCAGCTGGTTAGTACTTGCAGAGGGTAGTGATTTGGTTCTTTGGATTTCAAATACTGGGTAGTAGGCCACAGGGCCTTACCCCTTGGCTATAGTGGATTCAACAAGGAGTGGAAAAATCTTGGGATGGTGGGATCTAGAACACAGTCAGTGATTTATGATATGCGTAGAATGACTTAAAAATGAAGGGACTCACTGGGGTTTCCTTTCTGAAAATTTGAAATAGGACTGGGAGAGACTTATCAGTGGCATTTGGACTTAAAAATCACATAATGCTTGGGTTGGGATAGCCCCATGATGGAAGGAGCTTGAGTCCCTGAATGACCCATTTCTCTACAGCTAAACCATATTGGACCATAAGAGAAATTGACCATTATCATGTTAAACCACTGACATTTTGGAGTTGTTTGTTATAGCATTTAATCTGTCCTGACTGATATTTAAGTATTACGGAGGCAATTATAATAAGTAAGGCATTTCCGTACTGACTGGCCTTCATAATAAACTCACATAGGAACGTCAGCTGAGTAAAATAGGTGCTGGCAGACAAGATTATATTTAATAGGCCTTTTTATCTCCTACAACAAGCACCTTACATTCCTTATGGGGATGATTGCTGAAAGCAATTTCTTGGACATAAGGGAATGCTTTAGAATTATAGCAAAGGGCTAGTGGGTAACTCTCTCTCTCTCTCTCTCTCTCTCTGTGTGTATGTGTGTGTTGTGTTTGGTAAGCACTGAAACAAGCCTCTTCAACCATTATAAAACTTAAACTTACCCTCTTTCTCCTTCTCCCCTTTTCCTCTTCCCTTATCCGTCCTTCCCTCCCTCCCTCCCTCCTTTCCTCCTTTCCTCCTTTCCTCCCTTCCTTCTTTCCTTCCTTCCTTCCTTCCTTCCCTCCCTCCCTCCCTCCCTCCCTCCCTCCTTCCTTCCTTCCTTCCTTCCTTCCTTCCTTCCTTCCTTCCTTCTTTCCTTTCCTCCCTCCCTCCCTCCCTCCCTTCCTCCTTTCCTTCTCTTGATGGAGTCTCACACGGTCACCCAGGCAGGAGTGCAGTGGTGTGATGTCTGCTAGCTGCAACCTCTGCCTTTTGGGTTCAAGCTATTCTCCTGCCTCGGCCTCCTGAAGGGAATACAGGTGCCGGGAATACAGGTGCCGGCCACAATGCCCAGCTAATTTTTTTGTTTTGTTTTTATTTGTTTGTTTGTTTTCTGTGAGGGAGTTTTGCTCCGTTGCCCAGGCTGGAGTACAGTGGTGCAATCTCAGCTCACTGCAACCTCTGGCTCCCGGGTCCCAGAGAGTCTCCTGCCTCAGCCTCCCTAGTAGCTGGGATTACAGGTGTGCACCGCCACACTGGCTAAGTTTTGTATTTTTAATAGAGATGGGGTTTCACCATGTTGACCAAGCTGGTCTCAAACTCCTGACCTCAGGTGATCCCAAATTTGGCCTCCCAAATTGCTGGGATTACAGGTGTGAGACACCAAGCCTGGCCCTAATTTTTTTTTTTTTTTTTTTGTATTTTTAGTAGAGACAGGGTTTTATCATGTTGGCTAGGCTGCTTTCAAACTCTTGACCTTTACAAGTGATCAGCCCTCTTCAGCCTCCCAGAATTCTGGGATTACAGGTGTGAGCCACTGTGCCCAGCCTCTTTCACTCTTTTTTTAAAAAAGTCTTCTCAGGTTCATCATTGTGTAAGATTGGTATCAGTGGAGCCCTGTCAGTCTGATCGCTGCTGCAACTCCTCTTTATTTCCATCTCACTTTCTCTATTCTTGCTGTACACTTCAGGGTTAACAATGAGAGAATGCCTCATCAGATGAGTTTAATGATTATATTTTGTGACCAGTTATGTGAGTATTTAACTTAAAACAGGTAAGAAAAAAGCAAATACACAAATGAGCTGGGCTTTCCGTGAGAGGAATTTCAGTGGGTGAAAAACCATCTCCTTGGATGGATGTGGGGTTACAGGCTCACACCTGTAACCCCAACACTTTGGGAACCCGAGGTGGGTGTATTGCTTGAGTCCAGAAGTTTGAGACCAGCCTGAGCAGCATGCTGAAAACCAATCTCTACAAAAAAAAAAAAAAAAAAAAAAAAAAAAAAAAAAAAAAAAAAAAAAAAAAAGACCATAGTTGCAAACAAAAGGAATTATATAGACGCGAGAGGCGGTGGTGAAAAACAACAGCCCACGAAACAGAGGTT
>CAUYLG010016120.1:0-26725 GCA_963573385.1 Cacajao melanocephalus
GCATTCTAGCCTGGGCAATAGAACAAGAATCCCGTTCTCTCTCCCTCTTTCTCTTCCTCTTTCTTTCTCTCTTACATTCTTTTTTTTCTTTCTTTCACTCTCACTTTCTTTCCTCTCTTTTTCTTTCAAAAAAAAAAAAACTCTCAGAAGTGATAAATAAATTCAGTACTGTTGCAGGATACAAAATCAACGTACAAACATCAGTAGTGTTTCTAGACACCAACAACATCTCTACAAGGAAAACTAAGAAACACTGATAAAGAAATTGAAAAGAACAAAAAAAGAAGACATTCCATATTCATGCAATAAAATAATTAATATTGTGAGAATGACCATCCTACAAAAAGTGATCTACAGATTCAGCACGATCCCTATCAAAGTACCAATAACATTCTTCACAGAAATAAAAAAAAAATCTAAAATTCATAGAGTACTACAAAAGACCTCAAACAACCCAAAGAATAAATCTGAAGGCATCACACCACTTGACTTTAAAATATAATATAAAGCTAGATTAATCAAAATAGCATAGTACTGGCATAAAAATAGAAAGATAGATCAATGGAACAAAATGGAGAACCCAGAAGTAAATCCACCTACTTGCAGCCAACTGATTTTCTACAAAGGCTCTGAGAACACTCAATAGGGGAAAGGACAATCTTCAACAAATGGTGCTAGGAAAGCTGGATATCCATAAGCAGAAAAATGAAACTAGACCTCTATCTCTCACCATATACAAAAGTCAACTCAAAATGTATTAAAGACCTAAATGTTAACACTCAAAACTATAAAGCTACTAGAAGAAAACAATAGGGGAAGTGCTTCAGGACATTGATCTGGGCAAAGATTTTATGAAGACCTCAAAACACAGGCAATAAAAGCAAAAATAGACAAATGAGATTATACCAAACTAAAAAGCTTCTGAACTGCAAAGGAAAAATCAAGAGAAGGAAGAGCCAACCTTCAGCACAAGAGAAAATATCTGCAAATATTCATCCCACAAGGGATGAATATCCAGAACATACAACAGACATCTTTCAAAAGAAGATACACAAATGGCCAACAGGTATATGAAAAAAAATTGTGAATATCACAAATTAGAGAAATGGAAATCAAAACCACAATGAGATAGTATTTTACCCCAGTTAGAACAGCCATTATCAAAAAGACCAAAAAAAAAAAAATGCTTGTGAGGATGCAAAGAAAAGGGAACTCTTATACACTGTTGGGAGGGATGTACATTAGTACAGCTATTATGGAAAACAGTATGGAGGTTCCTCAAAAAAAATAGAACTACATGATCCAGCCACCCTACTACTGGGCATTAACCCAAAGAAGAGGAAATCAGTATGTTGAAGAGATATCTTTACTTCAGTACTATTTTGCTTATATGTTTATTGCAGTACAATTCACAATAGCCAAGATATGGAAAACTTACGCGTCCATCAGCAGATGAATGAATAAAGAAAATATGTACTATGGTATATATGCACAATGGAATACTACTTAGTGATAGAAAAAAAGAACAATTCTGTCATTCACTGCAACATAAATGAGCTTGGAAGAATTTGTTATAAGTGAAATAAGCCAAGCACATATTCTCACTTACATGAGAAAGCTAAAAAAAAAAAAGTTAATTTCATACAAGTAAAGAGTAGAATAGCGGGTAGTATCGCCTAGGAAGGGTAGGGGGACGAGGAAGATAGACAGGGTTGGTTAACAAATATAAAAGCACAGCTAGATAGAAGGAATAAATTTTAGTGTTCTGTAGCACTGTAGAGTGACTCCAATAAACGAATTTATTGTATATTTTCAAATAGCTATACGAGTAGATTCTGAATGTTCTCAACAAAGAAATGATAAATGTCTGAGGTGATGAATATGCTAATTACTCTGATCTGATCAGTACATATTGTATACATGTACTGAAATATCATATTGGGCCTCACAAATACATGCAATTATGTGTCATTTAAAAATAATAATAATTAATTTTTTAAAAGAAAAGAATGAGAAAGCCAGAGGAGCAGATGGATGTAATAAAGGAAGGAGTCACCTCGTTGAAGATCAACTCTGGAGTTGAACAATTCAAGGTGCTGGCAATCTATAATGTAGAAGAGTTTCCACGATATGAAACAGTCAAGTAGATATGGTCATCTGGAACGGCAAAAAGGAAGTCTCTCAGGGAGAGGATAATTCTGTGTTAAGAGAGTTAACACTCCCTCTGGGGCAATGAAAAGCTCTTTCAATTTTAGATAACCAGAATTTCAGAGAAAAGGCAAAGGTTCCAAAGATGAAGGAGATCAGAAGCCAAGGGGAACATCTTAATGAATCCCCCAAATTCAAATGAATAAATATACGTATTTAAAGCTGGAGAACAGAGCCAGGAATGTGAGATAAGGTGAGGCAGAGCCACCATATTTGCTAGATGGAAGGTTCCACAGTGAAGAAGCATTCTACCACACGCCCAGCATTGGTGGGTGCCATCCTAAAACCACCCAATCTAACCTATTCTGCCCCTCACTTTTCATCATGTTGTCACTATTCCTTTGTTTCTTACCTTTCTCCACTCGTCCACCCTGTACCATTAGCTCTTCCTTCCAGCTTTAGACAAATCCCTGTTTCTGCCTACTAGCTTTAGATCACTGTTCTCCCCCGACTACGTTTTCATCTTTTCTTTTGCTTTCCATATCTACGGACAATCTTCAGAAAGACTCAGCTTCAGAATCTGCCTCCTAAGGAAGAATTCCACCAAGTCTGCCCTAATCTGTGTAGGATCTACGTATGATGTCCTTTAAATTCCCTTCTAACTGCTTGATTCTATAAACTTAGCCCAACTTGCAGATTTTGGCAGAGGCAATTACATAAAACCTGAAAGCTATCTTTCCTATTAATTTCAGGCTATCTAAAGTGGAAAATGTTCTCAGTGTCTAGCCTGGTTTTGCTGCCCTTCTAGTTTCAAAGTATCTAAGTTTATTATCAAAGTCAAATCAAAATTCCAGAGTTTGTCATAAATAGTTTTACAGCTACGGCCACCTAAAACATGATCAAAAAAACTTGTGTGGGTTTTAAGATGATTGGTTTGAAAGCAGGTTTGACTGACAGTTGAATTTCCACGGCTCTGAAATCAAGATCCACGTGGATTAAAAAATATATATGTATAATCCAAATATTGTATGCCAATGTAATCAACAAGGCAATAAAACCTCCAGACAAAATTCCTATTCATGTTTCAGTTCACTCTTTAACGGATGTTAATAAGCAGTGAAATGGCAGAAGAATCACAAGTGGGAAAATGTCTGGGTGACCCAGGACCCTAGCAAATCTATAAGCTTGGATTATAATTGAGTTGCCTTAGAATAGCACTATGAGAAACCTAGATTCACTGTGATTATCCATAATGTTAATGTTGAGAAAGTTCTCCTCTCTATTAACACAACTCAGGTCCAGAATGGCTTTCGTCACTCAACTCAGCTATAGTATTTATTTCTGGCATTAGATTAGTCTCACGGGGTTATAGTGTTTTGTCACAAGGATTACTCAACTCTACATACACAAACTCTGTATAAACACAGATGAAAAAGTACACTTGTTCTCACATAAATACTAAAAGCAAATGTGCCAATCTTTTGCTGCCTTTGCAGTGATCCGTCATGGAACTTTTGCCAAACAGACTGGAGTAAAGTCAATGTTACTTTTTTAAAAGTAAAAAATGCTCTAGGCGTAAAAGTGTGCCAGTTTTCTAACTGAAATAGCTGATAGGCAAATATGACTGTAAATTTACTTTTTTAAAAAATGGAAACCTCTGGTTTCTAAACTTTTTAAAATACCTCCACCAAAAAAAATTAGAGAATGCATTCCCCAATGAGTATTGCTTATATAAATCCTAATTTATGTATTATGTGATATAAATCTACAATGTTATAGATGCAGTAACTTTTAAAAGCATTCAACATGAGGTTATAAACAAAAATGATGTTAATATTTTGAAAATTTTATTATCTCCATACTATCATTGACTAATATCCTAACACAGAATACATACTTAGAGTTTGATACATTGTTAACTGTAGTAGAGATATGTCCATTTAAAAAATAATTGCATTGATATTTGTGATTTTTTAGAGATGGGGTCTTGCTATGTTGGTCAGGCTGAAGTGCAGTGGCTATTCTCAGGCATGACTCTAACTCTTTGTCAGATCTCTATAATGTGGCTGTCAAGAAGCTCCTAGTAGTAGGAGGAGCAATTCTGTCATGCTCTTATTATTACTCTCAGCTTGCATTATTAGTTTTATCTTGCCTTTGACTTTTCTTTGTAAAACATTTTATGAGTGATTTGTTTCACAATTGTAAAGGTTAATTTGATAAATATATGAGTAAACATATAAAATAAAAAATATAAATAAGGTGATTTTAAAATTTACATGAGGGAACATTTGAATCATAATGCATTGCAACACACTAGGGTAATCAGTTACATGAAAACACCAATGTCAACCTTCCATGATGTGGAACACCTACTTTTCCTACAAGATACCTTCTATACTGGCTACAAATAGACATGTGGTAAGTATACATCACTGTTAATATTAGTTGTACAAGTAAAAAAGAAAAATTGATAAATTGGGCTTTATCAAAATTTAAAGCTTTTGCACATCAAAAGACATTATCAACAGAGTGAAAAGGCAACTCTTAGAATGGAAAGAAATATTTGCAAATTATATAACTGATAGGGATTAATACCCAGAATATATAAAACTCATCAATGAAAAAACAGTCAAATTTAAAAATGGGCAAAGGACTTGAATAGTTATTTCTCCAGAGAAGATATATAAACAGCCAATAAGTACATAAAAAGATATTAAACACCACTAGACATTAGAAAAATGCAAATCAAACCCAAATAAGATACCACCTCACCAGCATTAGGCTGGCTATTACTTTTAAAAAACAACAAAAATAGGAAATAACAAGTGTTGGTGCAGATGTGTAGAACGTGTAGTTGGTGCAGTTGGAGCAGATGTGCATTGTTGGCAGGAATGTGAAATGGTATACCCACAGTGGAAATAGTTTAGTGATTTCTCAGAAAGTTAAACTAGATTTACTATATGATCCAACAATTTCACTTCTAGGTATACACCCAAAATAATTGAAAACACCAAGGATTCTTGAACACCAGTGTTCATAGCAGCACTATTCATTTATAACACCTAAAAGGTAGAAACAACCCAAATGTCCATCATCAGATAAATGAGTAAACAAATGTTGTATCAACGTACAATGGAAGCTTATTCAGCTCTAAAAAGAAACAAAATCTTGATACATGCTACAACATGGACAAACCTTGAAAACATAAAGCTAAGTGAAATAAATCAGACCAAAAAGGATAAAGTGTCTGATTCCACCTATATGAGTTACCTAGAGTAGACAAAGCCATGGATACTAAGAGAATAGAAGTTACTGTGGACTAGGGGAAGCAGGAAATGGGAAGTTTTTGTTTAATGGTACAGAGTTTCTGTTTGGGATGATGAAAAACTTCTGGAAGTGGATAGTGTTAGTGGTTTCATAACATTATGAATCTACTTAATGCCAGTGAATTATAGCCTGCTAAATTGTATGTCATACATTTTATTACAGTAAAAATAAAGGCCAAAACATTAGTGAAACTTAATTTTATAAAGGTTAATATAAACTTTTATTATGTTTTTTAATGTCCTTAGAAACCCTTTTTTTTCTTTTTTCTTTCTTTTTTTTTTTTTTGAGACAGCATCTTGCTTTCTCAGGCTGGAACATAGTGGGGTGATATCGATTCACTGCAACCTCTGCCTTTCTCGCTCAAGTGAGCCTCCCGCCTCAGCCCCCAAATAGCTGGGACTACAGGTGTATACTGCCACGTCCGGCTAATTTTTGCTTTTTGTAGAGACAGGGTTTCACAATGTTGGCCAGACTGGTCCAGAACTCCTGAGCTCAAGTGATCCGCCCGCCTCAGCTTCCCAAAGCGCTGGAATTACAGGCATGAGCCACTGCACCCAGCCAAAAAGTGTAAGTTCTTTTACTGATGACTTTTAAAAAATTATTTTCTCACGGAATTCTTCTGTACTTAACATTTCCCCAGATAGCACCAGATTAAGGTGAGGAAAAAAAGTATTCTAGGGAAAAAGTTGTTTGTTTTTTCCATTTGATAGGAATTTTCATTCTCTCTCACCCCCTCTCCCTCTCCTGATTATAATCTTCCTGAATGAAACCCAGTGGGCTGTAAGTTAAGCAACTTGAATAAACAGTGGCCAAGTTAAAACAAAATGTTATAGGGAACAATGAGAAGGGCTTGATTTTTCTGAAGAAACTTGAAGTAAGAGTCTTCACCACTGGGTAAGATTGTTTCTTGGCAGCTGAAACCAAAGCGACCCTTAACCAATCAATGGCCATGCCTTCCTATGCTACCTCCCGAACACATGGATTCATTTTGTGTGCTCACTCAAGAAGTTGCACACAGAGCCGAGAAGGTCTTCTAGAGGTCATTTTTTTCCTAGGGCCTCTTGGCAGTTTTCTCCTAAACTATTCCAGATTTTTTTATTCCTCAATTCTTTAAGTTGCCCTGAGCAGTTGATAACTAAATCTCTGTTATCTATAGGGGAAAAAAAATTATAGTTCATGGTCTTAATTTTATTTTTAGATAAATCTGTTTAAGGCAAGGATGCTCTTTCAAGCCAAAGTCATTTTGGCTTTCTTTCTTCTTGCATGGTGATAACACTTTAGGAAGCTGGTATTAATGGGAGGTCAGATCACAGGCTAAAAGAATTATGTCCATTTTGAACAAAGACTGTTAGACAACAAAATGATCATTTAGCGTCGATATTAGATTCCTTTCTGAATTTAGCCTTTGGGCAATTGGTTTATTAAAGGATTCTAAAAGCTTTTGGCCTTTATGTGAATGAAAGTAAGCACTGTACTTTCTAACTGTAATGAAATCAGAAGGGTCATTCACCCCTGTTCTGTAGATATTAATTCATGACCAGCCTGTCCCTCAGCAGAGTAAAGTGCTGGGACAGCAGGTATATTTGGGGGAGGTATAAAACTGCCTGGGAAGCAGCTGGACTTGGCAGTCTGGGGTCCAGGAACAGAGAGATAGCAAATCTCTTGCACGGGAACAGTGTGTCCACTACTTTGACCCCCACATGCCTTAACTGGGCTCCTTTGTTTCTGATAAATTTCACATCTACATGTAGAGAAACACATTTTTTCTATCTTTTAAAGTAAACAGGTTTGCTTCCCACTCTGTACCCTCCCCCATGCCTGGACTGGACATTATCTGTCTTGTGGCAGAAGAGAGTTCAACAGAACACACGATTGTATTTAATGGTCTCCAAAATTACTTCTGTGAAATATCCACCTACTTGCCACAGCTTGATTTACTGCATCACCTGGAAATAACAAATGTAATTACATTGGAATCAGCATAATATAAGGCCAGATTGCTATAACATTCCTTTTGCTTGAAAGGAAGTTAATATGAATGAGAACCAGCTGTCTGTCTGTCATCGTGCGCATTTGGTCAGCTCCCATAAGTGATGACAGATATGGCTCTTTTGGAAAATACTTTAAAGTCACATAAGTGTAATGGCCATTTTTTTCTGACATCTTTAATATCTATAATGGATCATGTAAAGTACATCTATCTTACCTGAAACCAGGAGATAATTTTGTGACCTCCAAGGGGTTATCTCCCCAGACTAGTACCCAGCCTAATGTTTTGGATTTCTTTAATAAGAGGGGTAATATATTCTTAGCTAACAATAAAAAACAAATGAACTTGTGACTTCATAGCTAAATAAATACCTTAGTGTAACTTGGGGCTTTGGATAGCAAGAAAGGTCTACAAAGTATATGTGTGTGTGTGTATAATATATATAATATGTACATATAAAGTAATCAGACAATTTTAGAGAAAAAATTTTAAAGGAACTAGCATTTTGGTATATGTAATTTAATCAACAATTTTACAGAAACAAAATGTTTCAAAGGAACTAGCATTTTGGGGGAGGGGTCTCTGCTTTGTGCTAGGCTGTCTACATTCACTGTCTTATTTAACTTCCATAATAAGCCTACCTCGTGAGTTAGATGTTATGACCTGCGTCTTTTTAAAGAGAAGACTGAAGTTTAGTGATTTTAGTAAGTTTCCCAAGGACATACAACTAGTTATTAATAAGGTTGAGAGTAAGATCTAGGCCTCTTTGACATAAGTCAATAATAAAACCATTAATGAAAGAGTTCAGCAAGATTGGCAAATTCAAGATCATCACAGAAAAACTGCTAACTGTCTATGTGGCAGTAATAACTAATTAGACAGTGGAATACAAAAAGCTGATTCCATTTATAATTCACGGTAATGAGAATATGATGGTAACTCAAAGGTAGATAGATCAGCAGAACTGGAGCATGACCACATGTACTGATATCTGATATATAACAGAGGTGTAATACATTAGTGGAGAAAGTTTGGGCCAATAAGTCACTGGAAAATAAGATATCCATATAAAAATGTTTGATTCCCTATTTTATACTACATAAACGTTAAAAATGTTCCAGGAAAACTAACCTAAATATGAAAGGCAAAACTTTGCATACTTTAGAAGAAAGTACAGGAGACTAAACAACGTTGGGTTGTGGAAGGAATCCTTAAATAAAACAGAAAATCACAAATGACAGATGAAAGATTCATAAATTCACTAGATTAACATGAAGGCTTTTATGCAACAAAACACAGCACAAACTGAAAAAAACAAGTCACAGGCTGGGATAAAATATTTGCAATATATATAGCTAACAAAAAATCAACATTCAGAATATATAAAGTATGCATAGAAAACTATTATTTGATGGAAGAAATGAACAATTCACAGAACAGGAAATTCATTGGTTACTTAATATGTGAAAAGATTTTTTAACCTTACTAGTAAAAAAGGAAACAAATTAAAACAATGTGATGTTATCTCACATTTATCAAATTGACAAGTTTTAAAAGTCTGAAAATACCTAGTGTTGGCCAGATGTGATGCAACAGGAATTCTCATTTATTGCTGATGGAATTGGAACAACTACTTTGGAGCACAACTTGACAAGGTCCAGTAAAGCTGAAGATGTGCATACCCAACACCTCATAATTCCAGTCCTATGTGCATGGCTTAGAGAAACCCTCTGACATGCATGCAAGGAGAAATAAGAAATGTTAAGGGTAGCATTGTTTATAAAAACAAAACAATGGGAACCCAAATATACTTAAACAAAAGAAAGGATATATTTTTATATAGCATCCATAAAATGAAACACGGTACAGCAGTTTAAATGAGAAAACTAATTCTATCTACTTGCAGCAACAGGAATAAATTTCAAAAACATAATGTTGACAAAAAAAAAGAAAGTCGCAAAAACGTTAGTACACTATTTTATATATGTGTATATATATATATATAATTCAAAAACATTTTAAAATATGATATGTTTATAGAAACAATGTATGGAAATTTATGTTTTACTGAACAGTGAAACATTTAGTTTGTGTGTGAGTGTATATATATATATATGTGTGTGTGTGTATATATATATAATCATGCATACAAAAAAAGCAAAATCAGAATAGTGCTTCTCTTTGAAGAGGGACAAGATAAGAATGAAATCATAGAAAGTTCCGTTAGAGAAAGCCCTTAAACATTTTTCTTAAAAGAAATAATCAGAAACAAATATGGTATTAGTGGGTGATAGAAAGAAAGAGAGAGAAGAGGAAGAGCATGGGGGGAGAGAGAAAAGAAGGGAGGCAAAGAGGAAAGAAAAACATTTAAAGAGTCTAAAACTCTAGATCAAATCATTGATATTTTAACTTTCTATACAAAGTCATTTAACTTAAAAATATATTAATAATAACAATCTATTCAGTCATTATAACTTACGTGTAAGTGAAATGAATGACAGAAATGTTATAAGGGATCAAAGGGAAGAACTGAGAATACTCTGTTACAGGATACTCGGACTACCTATGAAGTAGTATAGCATCAAAGAATTTTAAAATGGACTTGAAAGAATTGTAAATGTATATTGCAAACTCGAGGGCAACCACTTAAAAAATTAAACAAAGTGTAATTGATATGCAAAGACAGGAGAGAAGAGAGAATGATATAAAATGCTCAGTTAAAACTAGAGAAGGTGGAAGAAGAAGACAAAAAAATGAAGCAAAGAACAAGAGCTATGAATAGAAAATGGTTACAAGTATGATAAATATTAATCCAACTATACGAATAATCACAGTCTAAATACACCAAAAATTGTATTGTGTTTTCAATCTGTCGGTAATAAAATGTCCAGATCCTTCCTTCAAAAACAAACAAAACAGATTAAAGGAGAAATTTTCAGGCTTTTTGAAATCCTTACATTATGAACAAATGCACTGGATTTGATATGATTTTTTAAAATTCACTATTAAATTAATTAGAGTGAGGTAAATTTGAGTTAAACAAATCCAGAAATTTTAATAACTTGAAAGCATGCAGTTGTAAAATACTCTGTATCTACAGATGTTTACCTTCATGTGTGTAGCAGGTTTATGTCTTGAACTATGATGTGGGTTGGTCTCTGTGTAAGGGTCAATCAGATAGAGCCATTTCTCCACCAATCTAGAAACAAAAAATCAAAAAAATCTATAAGCTAAGTTCCAGACTTAATACAAATAAATTATATTAAGACAAAATATGAAAAAATTATATATATATTTCATATTAGACTGTATATACTGTTTTAAAATATTTTACTAAAAAGAGAAGCATGGTTTCCATTTTTTACCTAAATGAGATCATATTCTGTATATTCTTTTTTAACTGACAGGTTGTAATTGTACATATTTGTACATATTCTTTAGAAAGCTAATTTTTCCAGTTCACACATACCAATTTTATTTCAGAAAATGTTCATTTCACCTAATATTAGAACTTAGATTCTCCCCTATGGATTCTAATACCTCCTTTAAAACTCATTTGCACAAATCATAGCCAATCCTATGCACCTAGCTCCCATATCCCTTATGTCTCTTCTCATCCAAAACAGACCCTTTATCATGACCTTGCACCGTCTTACAGGATGTGCCACCTTCTGATATTGTCTGGTGGCTTCTTTGTAGTAAATGTTAACTTACTCTTTACTTTGTAAACTGAGAGTTATATCTAAAGGCTCTATGGATTCAAGTTAAGCATATTTGGCAAGATAATATTTCAAGTGATGTTATCAACTTCATGTTGCTTCACTTAAGAAAAGACATAATACTTTTTCTTTCTTTCTTTCACTCTCACTTTCTTTCCTCTCTTTTTCTTTCTTTCAAAAAAAAAAAAAAAAAAAAAAAAAAGAAAAGACATAATATCTGGTTGGCCCGCCATTAATGATACTAAATTAACCACTATATTAGGATGGTGACTGTTTGATTTCTCTATTTAATAATAACATTTTTCCCTTTGCAACCAGAAAGTCATCTGTGTAATGCTACTTCGGCATTATAGTGGTATCCCATTCACTAAATAATTTTAATACCATTGATCATCCTGAATTTATCATTTCTTTACTGCACTGATACATAGCAAGGAACAAAACAAACAAAAATCCTTGCTTTCACAGAGTTTACCATCCAGTAAGAAAGAGAGATAATAGACTTAAAAATTAGAAAACTACTATATAAAGTCGGGGCACAGTGGCTCACACCTGTAATCCCAGTACTTTGGGAGGCGGAGGTGGATGGATCATTTGAGCTCAGCCTGGGCAACCAGGCTGGGCAACCTTGTGAAACCTCATCTCTACAAAAAATAGAAAAATTAGCTGGGTGTGGTGGCTTGCACCTATACTCCCAGCCACTTGGGAGGCTGAGGTGGGAGGATGGCTTCAACCTGGGAGGCAGAGGTTGCAGTGAGCCAAGATCATACCACTGCACTCCAGCCTGGGAGACAGAGTGAGACTCTGTCTGAAAAACAGACAAATAAAAAAGAAAAGAAAAGAAAAATACTGCATGATGTATGCCATGTGGTGAAAAGTGCTATGGAAACAAATAAAGGTGAGAAAGTGTGAGAAAATGAGGGGATGGGAGTGAACTGTGGAGTTATTTTAAATAGGGTGGTCAGGGAAAGCCTCACTAGGTATCTGTGACTTTTGTGCAGAGACAAATGGACATGTGGACAAGAATCATTCCAGGCAAGTGCAAAGGCCTTGTGGTAGATGCTTGCCAGTGTATTAAAGGAACATCCAAGAAGCTAACGTGACTGGATCAGAGAAAGTGGAGGGAGAATAAGAGCAGAAGTGGCCAATGAGTGGATCAGAGAGTGGGCAGATTGAGGAGGCCTTGTGCGCCAATAGAAGGGCTTTGACTTTTACTCCAAAACAGGTTGTAAGCAGAAGAGCAACATGATCTGTCTTGTATATTACAGGAATTTCTCAGACTGTCGTGTCCAAAATAGGCTGTGAGGAGACTTTTGATTCAGCCCTAACATGTAAAGCTTGAAAGTCATCATTCCGATACCTAAAACAAGAAAAAAGTAGAACAAACTAAAAACTAACAACTTTTCCTGAACTGATCAGAGAACTAAGATCACAAGGCAAAGAATCACCCTGAAATCTGGAGACCCAGGAGAATATAGAGATCACAGCCAGGATCTGCTTACCTGAAGTAGAAGCTGCTGGTGCCAGAAACTGGCAGGAACACCTGTGTGGTAATTTTAACAAATGCCTGGAAGTGTTAGTGTGGACCAGCATGACAGTGAGAAATTCCTGGGGGATTAAGAAGACCTTCATGCTTTCTTGGTTCTATCTCCACAAGCCCTACCAGGTTCACACAGGAAAGAGCCAAGAAATATCTCCTCATAGCTCTGGCAAAGGGAGGTTTTTGAAAAGTAATTATTTTGAATACACCGTAAGCATTCTCCATCAGAAAGGCCTACTCTCCAAGGGAAAGGACTTCACCAGAGCCTTACCCCACCTTGGCCAGAAACTCAGACCTACACAAAACAGACTAGGGAGCAGGCAGGAGAGGAAGTTGATAGTTATTGAAATATTCATAAGAGGCAAAACTACAGGTTGGTTTTTCCCATGAAGAGTCTAGAAAAGACAGGGCCTGAAGGAAATAGAAAAAGCCAACCAAGTAGCAACTTTGTCAGAAAAAGGACAGTTTAGGGTCATGGACAGGGAAGCAAACAGTGAACCATCTGCTCAGAGAGCAGAATGAAGGCACTATCACTGAACCATATCTCTCCTGGAGAGAAATGAGCCCTCCACTTTCACAGCAGACTCATTTGATGGTCTGGACATCAAATGAGTGGACAAAGTGCTTTCCAGGTATGCTGGACATTTGAAAGCCCCCTGAACAGAGGGTAAGGGATTGCGTTACCTTGGGTGGGGACAAGGGCATCGAGGGAGACCTTTACTATCTGACCAAGGTAGACCTAAAGGAAACCCATGGAGAATTTGTTCTTGTACCAACACTTCATCACAGGTTGCAAACGTCCCTTAACCAGTGAGGTGTATGTTTCTGGAAACTGGAGCACTGTTAGCAATCTTCAGCATTGCTGTACAGTCCTAAGGTCACAGGATCACCTTAACATACATTCACACTGGGAGTCAGCATTCTCTTCCTTTCAAATCCTCCCAGATCATGACAAATTTCTAGCTTTTTATTTTTTAATGAGTACTCCTCACGTAGTTGTGGATGAGAGCCCACAGGCTACACAGACGCTGATGATGCTCATCCTAACACTATATCATTATAGAATTCTCCCAGTTCCTGCTTGTCTGCTGATCTTCACCCTGTGGCTCCTCAAGCATTTCCTAGAAAGAACCTGAAGCTACTTTAAAACATACTTTAATATTCAGGAAGTACCCTTGTTTTTGTTTTCCCGCAGATCCAGCCCAACCACTTGCATTTTCTCAGTCATTTTAGTTAAAACTATTTGTCAGGACACACCCTAAATGGCAGAGAGGCCACATCACAGTATGCAGGACCCTCTCAGAAAGGTCCTTTTTGCTGGGGTAATCCTGGTTTCACTGCCATCTCTGTGGCAGCACCTGGACATTCGTGGGATACTGGAACTTGAGGTAACCCCCAAAGTCCAAGAAATGAGACACAAGAAGATTCCTACTTTTAGGAATCTCTATGCTGGTTTATTTCTACATCTTTGTGACTGTTTACACTCTGAACATCACAAAGTACATTAGTGAAATTTAGTTGTTTACTATGAGTGAATGAATGACTGAATAAAAACATATGAGAAAGCAATGTTAAATACATACTTAAACTCCCTACATAAAGAGAGCCCTCTAACTGCCACCCTCTGGAGAAAAGGCATCTTAATTTTCCATTTCCTATATTTATGGTAGGAAAAATATAGGAAGTATGTGGAGCTGAGATACCCATATGGGAGGATGGCCTCACAAGTAAATGCTGGTCCTCAGAACTGATGAGCTCCCTGGCCTGGTATACTGAACTCAGAATAAAGCATTGGAGTGAACAGGTAGACTCATTTCTAGGACTGCTGTAACAAATTATTATAAACATAGGAGCTTAAGGCAACCAAAATGTATTTTCTCACAATTTAGACTTCTGGAGGCCACAAGTCTGAAATCAAGGTGTCGTCAGAGTTGTTTTCTTCTGGAGTCTCTGAGGGAGAATCCCTGCTATGCCTCTCTCATAGTTCCCAGGTGGCTGTCAGCAATCTTGGCCATTCCTTGGTTTGTAGACACATCACTATAATTTCTGCTTCCACCATCATGTGGCCTTCCCCTGTGTTTCCCTGAGTCTCAAATCTTTCTCTCATTTCTCTTATAAGAGAACCAGACATTGGATTTCGGGCCCACCTAAAACCAAGATGATCTCATCTTAAGATTCTTAATAACATCTGCACAGACCTTATTTCCAAATAAGGTCACATTCACAGGCACTGGGAGCACCTTGTCTTATTGGGACCACTATATAACCTAGCAAAGAGGTGACAGAACCTTAGCTATAGTCAGAGCACCAAGAGATCATATCATAGACCTTAGCTCTAGTTCTCATGGGCTCCAACATAACAACAGCATACTGGATTGTCTACACACACACACACACCCATCGTAGTGGTTTTGGAAATTATTTCAGGGACAAGTAGTGTTGGCGAAATCAGTGCTACCTAAGGTGAAATTAAAATAGATATGTGATCGTCTCACCATCTTAATAAAAAGAAGGCAGCTGTTAAGTGGCAGCATTAGCAAAGAAACTTGTTAAGGCTCTTCAAAAGAATTTGCCCTTGAAGCTGGGTGCAGTGGCATGCACGTGTGGCCCCAGCTACTCGGGAGGTTGAGGTGGGAGGATTGCTTGAGCCCAAGAGTTTGAGCCCACCCTGGGCAACACAGACTCTGTCTCTAACACAGATGGAAAAAAAAAAATGTTCTTTTAAATAATTAAATTGCCTACTTCTTCCAACTTGTTTACTTGATTACTTTAATAAACCAAATTGAAACCTGATCAGAGGCTACTTCTTATGAAATGTGAATAAGTTAAGGGTAAGATGATGAAGCACCCTAGTGCTGAATTTACCCATCAGTATATATCCGAACAAGGTAATGCCACTTTTCCAGCCTTAGAAGTCAATGTTTGATTATGCAGCTGATGCCAATGACTTCTAAATAAAAGATGGAAATAAACTTCATCAGTTAAAAATTAGAGGAGTATTACTGAGATGCTTGCCACATATTCTAGCGTATAAAACACTGAAAAATGTACAAGTGGGAGGACGACTTTATATTATAAATTTTTAATAGTTGATATCATAGTCATTGAACTTTACATTTTGACCATGATATTATTTTATTTTAAAAATAGATTAGGAAAACTATGCAGAAAGCTAGAAATGAAAAGGGAATCTGTAAACCCCAAGGTCTTATGAAAAGGAGTCATAACTCTCAGCAAATGTGTAAGTTACTATATATACATATATAAGCTACAATTACCCAAGCATTACAAAGAATCCAGGCAAAAGTTAACTCTACCCTGTTGAATGTATGCCAAAAGCCATAATATTTTATTTTAATACAGCAAAGACTATATCAAACATCCTGGAATCTGGATCAAAGTACCCAAGAATTGAATTATTTTGACAAAATACAGGCTGGACACTCATATCCTTTTTGTAAGGAAATGAAAATTCCTTACAAAAAGGAAAAGTGAAAATTCCTTTTTCATATCAGTCATTATGGTATAATGCAAAGTGCCTTTAGACTAACACCAATATATAACATCTTGGCTTTGCCACGTATTGGTCATAGGGCTAGGGAAAAAAAAAATCCCCCAAACAATGTGACCTACAACTTCCTCAACTGAAAAACTGAAGCATAATATGCTTCCTTCAATGTCGTTGTGAAGGTTATAAGTAATAAGGATAAAGTGTCTGATTTCAAACGTTACTGCTATTTCTAGGCTATGGTTTTTCATTAGGTAAATCTAAGAGACCATAGTTAGGTGGGTTTGGTTACTTCATGTAGCTTTGTGTCGAGGGGAAAAAAAGGGCAATTTTCGATGTTAATTTGTAGATTCCATTTGCACATAAAAATCTTGCTATTTTATATTTCTTTAATTATGACTAAGGAGCAGTGTGCTATTCATAATGTGACAGTCACAGAGATGTGCTACTCACATCCGCCTTCAAGAAAAGACTCGCTGCCCAGCTGTGAGGAGTATGGTTTGCTCCCGGCCTCCAGCTGTTAGTCCTTCAGCATCTGCTTCAGCTTTCCACACATTTCACACACGAGCACTGTTAGCTGTACAGTGGCCCCTGGCCAATGACTGCGTCGGGCAGTGGTAGCCAAGAGCCTGTTCTCGCAGCAGCCTCCTGCCAATGACTGAACAGGGAGTGATGCAATGCCCAGCCACTTCCACCCAACACAGATTCTTCTCGTGGGCAGGTGTGTCCCAAGCTCCCCACTAGGCTGGCATAGGTTTGGTCAGGCTAGCATCACAACTGACAGCATCCCTGTCCAGTCCTGCTCCCTTCCTTTTCTGTTCCCAGGTGTACTCCCCAATAAATAGTTTGCACTCCCAACAGCCATAATGTCTGCTTCCAGAGAACCCAAATTGTAATACATAAAAAATGTTCAAGAGATGTATCTTATTAAGTCACAATAACAACAACAACAAAAATCCTGGTAGAAGAACCAATGGAAATACAGAGGTTCTTCATAACTTTGCCTAAAACATCCCAGACTATCCTAAATGAACAGTTCATAGCTTCAGTCTGTTCCTGTTAGTGTTAAGCCAATGTTAGTATTTTTCTGATTGGTCCAATGGGAATTTGCTTGCTCTGAGTTGAGTCTACTTCTTCATGTATTCTCTGTCTCTGCGAAAAAGAAGAAAAGCAGCAGCTACAATGTGATTCAAGACACTGAAGCTATTCTTTTACATTGATTAAGGTTCTCAACTTCTTTAAATATCCCTCTGAGGTCTTATTTTCCAAGCTATTAATCATTTTTATTGCTTTTCTCTGGAAATGATCCAAACTTTACACTCTGCATCTGTCTTCAGATGCAGTTTCAAACTCTTGGCAGGTCTCTAGCAACAAGCTGGCTATTGCAGAATCAGACAGAGAAGCTCAATGGTCATCATTACTGACAAGAACTCATTCTAAAAACTAGGGATACAAGTTTTCTAGATACGTTCCCTTTGTCATTCAGTAATTGCATAATATTAAATATTTTACTTGTTTTTATTCTACCTTACTCTAGAGATTTTTGATAGTATTATTTAAAATGTACTAAGAATCAGCAATATACAAGGAATGATTCCAGCAGAAACACAAAAATTGTTTTCTATCAATTCCATAAATAAACATTTTATAAATCTTTCTATTAAACTACTACTACTGGCACTTAAACCCACACATGTCCCTAAAACTGATGGCAAATGACACAAAAGAATGGAAAGGCCCACAATTCTTTTGTCTTCTATTAATGTTTAATTTTTTAAAATAAATGCAAAGATTGCCATTGACTCTGTTTGCAGTCCATGTTTTTTATAAGCCAGATTTCTTGGCCTCCACAGTCTGTGTATGATCTGCTTTCCTAGCACATTCTCCAAGAATCCCTTCACTCACTTTAAATTCCATCAAACTCAACTGTACACCATTTCTCTGCAAACACTACTGCTTTCCTTAGCTCTCTGCCTTACTTAGCATTTCATACTTCCTCAAATACATTTCCCCCCATTCAAATAGTTTGCCATCCAAAACCCAATTTGAAAACCTCCTTTGCCTTGAAGCCCTTTCTAATGCCCACAGATGTACTTTCTCCCTTCTCTGAAAACCAAGAGCACCCTATTGCACGATCCCATTCTACCTTATATTACCTGACATGCATGTGCATCTTACTTCAGATGCTCCTCCAGCCAGGAACGCTGGCTTGTTTTTTCAGTGCATTTCCTCCACCTTTCTGCCAAATATTCATCCAATAAGTTACTGGATTGGTTACAAATATGTGCCAGGCACTCAAGTAAGTACTGGAAACATAACTACAAGCAAAGCTGACTTTGAACCTATTCACAGGGAACTTAACAGGAAGAACTACTGAAAATGCAATGACTGTAGTCCCATAGTGGACCTCTCTAGGGCTGGGGCAAGAGACATTGGTAAGGCTCCTAATCCAGACTTTAAGATTAGAGAACTCTAACAAAGACTAAACTCTGAGCATTTAGCCAGGAGAATAAGCTAGGTGGTGGTGATAGTTACAAGCAGAGAAATAGCTTGAAAACACCAGGAGTGAGACAGCACTGTAGTGTCAAAGCATGGGGGAAGCATGAGAATGGATGGGCCAGAACTGAAAGTGAAAGGTGAGACTCATGTGAGCAGAAGCCAGTCAGGACAGGCCTTTTAAGACAGTGAGGGAGATCACCCCTACTAGCCCAAGGGCAATGGCAAGTCACTGAAAGAAAATCAGAATTTGCATTTTCTTTTTTCTCTTTTTTGAGACAGAGTCTCACTCTGTTGCCCAGGCTGGAGTGCAGTGGTGTGATCTCAGATCACTGCAACCTCCACCTCCCAGGTTCAAAAGATTCTCCTGCCTCAGCCTCTCAAGTAGCTAATATTACAGGTGCCCACCCCACCACCACACCTGACTAATTTTTGTATTTTTAGTAGAGATTGGCTTTCACTATGTTACAGGCTGACCTCAAACTCCTGACCTCAGGTAATTCACCTACCTCGGCCTCCCAAAGTGCTGGGATTACAGGCATAAGCCACAAACTTGGCCAGAATTTACATTTTCGAATGACCCTTCACAACTGAAAGGGTCATTTAGTTGCAAGAGACAGGGAACTGGGAGACTACTTAGTAGCCTTAGTAGTTGGTTAAGCCTTAGTAGCATTAGTAGCTAAGTTAATAACTTAGTAGGGTAACTAGCTTACTAGCGTTGCCAATAATCCAGGCAAGTTTCAGTAGGTGGTGTGATAGGAGACATATACTCATATATTGCAAACAAATATAATTTGCGAAGTTACAAGTCAAATACATATCTACCAGCTTTCACCCTCTCCATAAATAAAATTTAAGTGAAAATATACAACTACTCCATATCAGCGGGGGGCCTCTTACTGTCCTATGCCAGACTGCCTCATCTAACATCTGAATTTTTAACATACCTGCTGCCATTCTAGCATTTCAGCCATGACTGTCATGGAGAAATTCACTGAGTTTCCAAGTGTTGCTGCAATTCATGATTCATGTGGTTAATCAATACTGCATAATTTTTATTTTTGTAACAGATATAATTCCTATGCTTAATTGATAAGCACTGAGGACAAACATCTAAAAAATATATCCAAGAAAACCCACTAACACGGAGCATCATATTTCCTTCCCCACATTTTTTTGACCACAGGCAAAATCAGCAGGCATTTTTGCTACCGTCTTTGTTTAAACCTGATTGCTGGATGAGAATTAATTTAGAGGTTATTTCATTGGGAGTTTACATTTTTGGTCAGGAAATAGCACAGATCTCCCTGTGTAATATAAAACTATTTTTGACTGGCAGAAAAAGACAGACGAGAAATGCAGCAGGTAATGTTTCCTCATGGTTACAGCATGCAGCCTTTTACTGCACCACCAGCACTGCCACCACCAGCAGACAAAGAGATCAGGGTTCTCTTCCCAGCAGATCACAGGGTGTGTCTTGGTCCATTCAAGCTGCTGTAACAAAGTACTACAGACTGAGTGGCTTATAAACAATACATATTTATTTCTCACAGTTCTAGAGGCTTGAAAGTCTGAGACTGGAGTGTCCGCATGATCAGGTTCTGGTGAGGGCCCTCTTCCAGGTTGCAGACAGCTGATTTTTTTTTTTTTTTTTTTGAGACAGAGTTTCGCTCTTGTTGCCCAGGCTAGAGTGCAATGGCATGATCTTAGCTCACCACAACCTCCACCTCCCGGTTCAAGCAATTCTCCTGCCTCAGCCTCTCAAGAAGCTAGGATTACAGGCATGTGCCACCAGGCCTGGCTAATTTTTGTATTTTTAGTAGGGATGGGGTTTCTCCATGTTGGTCAAGCTGGTCTCGAACTCCCTGCCTCAGGTGATCTGCCCGCCTCAGCCTCCCTAAGTGCTGGGATTACAGGCATGAGCCACTGCACCCAGCCATAGCTGACTTCTTATATCCTCTCATGGTAGAAAGAGAATAAAAGAGCTCTCTGGGGTCCCTTTTATAAAAGCACCAATTCCATTCATAAAGGCTCTACCCTCATGATCTAATTACCTCCCAAAGGTCCCACCTTCTGATACCATTTAACATATGAATTTTGTAGGGGATAGACATTTAGTCTATTGCATACTGTTATGGTGAGAAACTGGGAATTGTCTTGATAGTTGCCATAGCAACTGTCTAGTTAATGCCAAAAAGGAGGACAGTAAATAAACCATTTTGAAACAGGTCATCCTTTTTAGTGAATGTCCTCTATCATCTAATTGACTCAAAATTAAATAATTAACTTATGCAGTTCCCTAAGCACACATTTCTTTTAAACCAGATATGCAATCGTTTTTACTTGAAGTATGTACCAAGAAATTATATTGCTCACATCAGTGTTCTGTGGACTCTTAATAAAGCTGTTGTTATTATTTGGCTCTGTTTGGTCTTACAGATGAGGTGAGTATTTGGTTGTATCTATTGTAAAAAGCAAAACAAAACATAAACATCTAGGCCACCTGTACTGTGGCTCTGTTATATGCAAAAACATTCAAGCCTGATTTGTCCCCATGTATATGAGCTAAAATGATTCAAAACTTTACATCTGTGGATTTTCTTGGCCAGCCTTTGCCCAGAACCTTCAGCTGGGCATGTCTCCTTGTCAGGCCTCTAACTTTCATAAAGAAGTGGCAGTCATCCCTATCATCACAGATCTTTCTCAGCCAACTGATAGAAAATAAATCTGTACACAGTAACAGAAAAGATTAATTGCAAAGCCCAACTATCTGTCAGAGAAAATGACCTTGAATTCTTTGTTTCTCAAGAGAAGACAGAAGAATATGCAATCCATCTATTCCTTTAGCTATTCAAAAATCTTTACTGGATCAAGCCTTATAAAATGAATTATGTAATTGGAAGGCGCCATTTTGGTTTCCTAGTTAAATCACTTTTTTCTCAATGTGCTTTAACAGTTTCTCATCAGCATATTTTGTGAGACAATTTGGAAAGAGAATCCTAATACTCAGAATATATTTATTTTACCCTAAGGGTGTCATCCAGTATATTGTTTCTTGTATTACCTGGTACCCTCTTTAAGAGAACTTCCAGGATAAATTTCTTGCAGGTCTTATTGCCAGAAAGAGCTGGGTTTCCCCCGAGGCAATTGGACTGGTTTTTATTTTTTATGGATGCAGTGAATCAGAGAACTGGTAATGTTCCTGTCGTGTTGGCTGCTAGAAATCTTACAGCCAAATCAGTGGCTCACAGATTCACATTAAATTACTCTTTGCATTTCTTTCTTATTACAAAAAGAAAACATAATCATTAAAGAAAGATGGTAAATTCTGATAAGAAAAAAGAACATAAAAATTACTTATATTCTCACTATTCCGAGATGATCACTGTTATTTTGTTAATTTTTAGAGCTTTATTCCTATGTATATGTCCTTATAGTCTTTTACAAAAATAGAATTGTATTGCATATCTCTGCTACTTGCTCTTTTTGATAGTTAACTGTGAAAAAAATTACATACTATTAAATATCCTGCTGCAACATTTTTAATGACTGTTGAGAATAAACATTCCATAGATGTACCAACATCATTCAACTATCCCCTTATAATTATTTATGTTCTTTCTATGTTTGTGTTATGATGTATTCTGATGAATATCTGTATTATAGTACCTTTATAATAACCTTTTACAAAAATCTTTTTTTCTTTAAGAACACATTTTTGAAGTAAAGTGATTAGGTCAAAATTTACATAAAATTATAAGGTTACTGCTAGAAATTAAGAAATTGATCTTTCAAAGGCTGTACTTTTTTAGTCCAACTAGCAGTTTTATTAATTATCAAACATTAGTTACAGAAAGTTGTTCGTATTATTTGACACTTCACACACATGAACATGCAGGGGCGCATGTGCACCTCCACACAAACAACACACATTCATAGAAACACAGAGTACCAGTGCTGGCGGCCACCAGCTTACCCTCTGAGCCTGCCCCCACAGGGAGTAGATGGGCCTCAACATCACATCTCTGCTCCCTAATTCTAATTAAAACAAGCTAAGAGTAGACAGTCAATCTAAGTTAGGTCATTTTACACTTTATCTTGAATTTTCATAAGGAAAGCAAAGACACAGAAACTGGAAATGTTTGGACTTATGAATTGAAGGCTCCCTGCCTCCATGAGAATATTCACAAATTCCTGCCACTACAATCCTAAAAACTATAATAAGCCTCTCCTCTCTGAGACATAGTTTTCATCAATATCAAACCATACTGGCCTAGCCAACAAACAATGATTGAAATAGTAAAAAAACTAACATTTATTGGACATTCATGATGAAACATCGATGTTCTAAGAGCTTCATCTATAGTGTTTCACTCAATCTTTATAACTAGCTTAAGAGGTAGGTAACATAAACATCTTGATTTTAGAGATGAGGAAACTGAAGCACAGATAGGTTAAGTGACTTGCCCACTTACCTAAGTTCACATGGCTCATAAGCAGCAGGGCTAAGATTTGAGTCAACAAAGGCCATGTTCTTAATTATTACACTGGAGTGGCCTCTACCCTTCAGGAAGTCATAGAAACCTGATCTCAACACAACCCAAAGGAGCCATGTCGTAGCCACCACTGACATGGGCAGTACACAAATAGCTTCCATTAATCCAATGCTCACTATGACCCCAGAGATGAGCAAACTGGACTTGGGATGGCTGCAGATTCAGCTGATAGTCACCTGAGGAACACCCACCAGGGAAAGGAGGGTGTGTCCTGCTCCACCACGCAAATCACATTCTCCCTCTACTGTGGCTAGATAGAGAGGTTGGATGTGGTTGCTTTTTTACTTGTCACCCTATGGTACATTTACCATTATTGATCCAGGAAGGGATGTGATTTAGACCCTAAGGTTGGGAACTTTTTCAGTTTTTAAATCATATCAGGAGATCCAAGCAGGCTTCATTTGGAAAGCAAGCACTGGGAAGCAAGCCAAAGAGGCACGCCAAGAGGCATGAAATAGATTATCCTACACAATTATAATGGGTGATATTATCAGACAAAATTTATTTATTGGGCCGGGCACAGTGGCTCACGTCTGTAATCCTAGGAATTTGGGAGGCCAAGACAGGTGAATTGCATGAGCTCAGGAGTTTGAGACCAGCCTTGGCAAGATAGTGAAACCCCATGTCTACTAAAATCCAAAAAAAATCAGCAGGGCATGGTGGCAGGTGCCTGTAATCCCAGCTACTCAGGAGGCTGAGGCATGGGAATTACTGGAACCCGGGAGGTGGAGGTTGCAGTGAGCCAAGATCGCACCACTGCACCCCATCCTGGACAACAAAGCGAAACTCTGTCTCAAAAAAAATGTATTTATTGAATTAACAGGAAATATCAGATTGTTGTTTTTACTTGTGTAACTTGTAATATAATTATTTTAATGATTGAAGACTTTGGAAGTGAATGCATTTTCAGTAGCCGATATGCCATTCCAAATTGAGAATATGAAGGGATATAGAACGAATGATAACAATTTCTCTCATAATGACTTTGGGTTCTACAGTAGGTCTACACCACCTTAATTTTAAAAACAGTATCACACTAAGAGTCAGAAAAACAGTATTTCTCCAATTTTACCAGCTGTCACTAATTTTAGTCACTAATTCCCTTAAATCCCTTCTAAATCATTCTGAGAATAGCCAGGCACTGATATTTCTTCTCTATGGCACAGGCCATTTTCTCAACTGTTTTCCAGCCCTCTGTGGCCATTCCCTCCATGTCTGCTGTCCTGCTGACGTCCCTGATGGTACCACTGCTGCTGTAGACACCAACTGTAGGGACCTATGTCTACTGTAACTTTCACCAGCTCTGTGCAGAGGCCTCCAGTGCCTGCTCTTCCAGCATTAAGGTTCCTGAGAAGATGCCATGTCCTGTCCCTGCAGGAGCTGCCAGCACTAGAGTGGCTGCCCCTGGCACATCCTCTGGTCCTCAAAGAGCACAGGTACACAGGTTCCTGGAGTCATCACTCTCCACGTTGCAGCCACTTCAGCCTGAGAATAATATACCAGGTGTCATCCAAAGTCATTTTTCTTTTCTCACTTGCCCATCCTCTTTCAACCAATTTTGTTTATTCATTTGTCTTCCTGGAAAGTGTCTTCTCTTGCTGAAGGCTTCATGATCACTCACATAAATAGACACTGCCCCTTCCAGACATTCCAGACATGTCTGAATACATGGGTAAACACTGATTTGGCTCAGATTGGATTTCTTTCCATTATATCTATTACCATTATTGCTATTATCCCATCATTATCATCAACATCATTATGTTGATGATAATGATGATGATGATAAACTGGAGTCTATTAGTGACATTTGCTATATATCAGACCACACTGGGGAAAATTAGATGTACTCCTCCATCTCATTTTTCAATATAAAAACATTTCTAGAAGAATTCCCATATTTAAAAAGCCTAGCACAGCATTTTTCTTCTTTAAAATAAACATAATTGATGTTATATACTTGGGAAAAAAATATATGTAATAAGCCTAGCTTAAGCTTTTCTTCTTGAATATGTATATAATTGCTGTTGCATGTTAAAATAATAAGTAAAAAAGAAGCTTCAAAATGGCCTATCTGTAGTATTTTTGGCTTAGTGGTTAAAAAGTCTAGGTTCTAATCACACTTCACTCTTCAACTCACTGTGTGCCTTTGGAAAAGGCTCAAAACCACACTAGACTTCCGGTTCCTTATTAATAAAATTGTTTTTAAAAACATCTTGTGGATATTCAATTTCAGAAAGAGTGTTTAATAAATAATAATAATTTTCACTTCTGATCTCTCATTTTTCACCAAGAATCATACCCAAGAAAACCCACGTTAAGTCTCTGTTTTGGAAAGCTGCTATCAGTTATAACTATGTGACTGGTAGATGAACACATAAACCAAGAGACAAACAAATATTAATAAGGTGCTTAAAGGGAAAGCTCCAAACATCTTGTCACCAGTGTGTTACTGATGAAGAAAACTATGCATATGGCAGTGAGTACAATGATCTGATCTTCAGTATCTTAATATCCACGTATTGATGTATGTATACATCTATTTATCTATCTTTCTTTTGTTTTCACCACAACCACATTTATCTTGATCCCATGGCTAGCAGCCTTAACTATACCTACAAGAGCAGCAGAAACAAGGGAGAGATGTGAATAAAAGACAATCACTATCCTGATTTTCCTTCGTCAACCCTATGCCTCCTTGCCTCAGCTTCAGTCCATTCTTATGGATGGCCATATATCACTGAAGGTTCTTCTGGTAGCAATAATTACTATGACAAAACATTTTTTTTTTAAAGAAAGAAAAAGAGAGAAAAGAAGGAAGAAACAAAGAATGAAAGAAAGAAAAAGAATGAAAGAGAGAAAGAAAGAGGAAGAGAAAGAGGGAGAGAGAACGGGATTCTTGTTCTATTGCCCAGGCTAGAATGCAGTCTAAATATGAGTATTAAAAACCTCTTTTATGCCAACAATTGTGTTTAACAATGGAGACAGGAAGGAATAAGGGATGACAATAACAAACAAGCAGCCAACCAATATTTTATTTAAACCTGTGAAATGCTATGCAATTGCTGAGGAGTGATTTACTTCCAATTATGTAGTCGCTTTTAAAATAGGTGTAATGTGATACTGAGAAAAATGTATGTTTTGTGGATTTGGGGTGGAGAGTTCTGTAAATATTTGTTAAGTTTACTTGTTCCAGGTCTGAGTTCAAGTCCTGGATATTCTTGTTAATTTTCCATCTCATTGATCTGTCTAATATTGACAGTGTAATGTTAAAGTCTCCCACTAGCATTGTGTGGGAGTCTAAGTCTCTTTGTAAGTCATTAAGAACCTGCCTTATGTATCTAGGTGTTCCTGTATTGGGTGCGTATATATTTAGGATCATTAGCTCTTCTTGTTGCATTGATCCTTTCACCACCATGTAATGTCCCTCTTTGTTTCTTA
>CAUYLG010016124.1:0-67221 GCA_963573385.1 Cacajao melanocephalus
GGCGTGCAGTGGTGCAACCTTGGCTCACTGCAACCTCCGCCTCCCGGGTTCAAGCAATTCTCCTGCCTCAGCCTCCCGAGTAGCTGGGACTACAGGCACGCGCCACCACGCCCAGCTAATTTTTTTTGTATTTTTAGTAGAGACGGGGTTTCACCATGTTGGCCAGGATGGTCTCGATCTCTTGACCTCGTGATCCGCCCACCTCGGCCTCCCAAAGTGCTGGGATTACAGGCGTGAGCCACCGTGCCCAGCAATTTTTTGTATTTTTAATAGAGTCAGGGTTTCACCATGTTGGCCAGGCTGGTCTTGAACTCCTGACCTCAAGTGATCCTACTGCCTTAGCCTCCCAAAGTGCTGGGATTATAGGTGTGAGGCCCTGTGCCCAGCCTGACCTTCTCCTTTTATCTTTCCTGCTGTGCTGTGTAGGATGCAAAGATGACTGGAGTTGGAGCATCTGTCTTGTCCATGAGGTAACCTTGGGAATGTTGGACACACAAAGAAGAACAAAAAGAAAAGCTACCTGGGACTGGATACCTTGGACCACTTACCTCTAGATTTTTACAGAAGAGAAAAATACATTTCTGCGTTAACTTTTTTTTTTTTTTAGATGGAGTGCAGTGGCACGATCTCAGCTCACTGCAACCTCCACCTCCTGGGTTCAAGCGATTCTCCTGCCTCAGCATCCTGAATAGCTGGGATTACAGGCGCCCACCACCATGCCCAGCTCACTTTTGTGTTTTTAGTAGAGAGGGGATTTCAGCATGTTGGCCAGGTTGGTGACCTCAAGTGATCCGTCCACCTCAGCCTCCCAAAGTGCGGAGATTACAGTGCTCAGCCTTCTGTATTAAGTCACTTTTAGTTTGGATTTTATATTGCTATTAGTTGAACCTTATCCTAAGTGGCACTGTCCCCAAATTTAAGAAAAAACAATTCCAGACTCATTTTCTTTCTATCAGTTTTGAATCATTAGCATTAGTATGGGAAATGAAGAAAAGCTACTTCTCTGACAACTCTCATCTTTCAGAGAAACAAAGTAGTGGCCCACAAGTTCCACTCAATGAACAGGCAGTTCATTGACAATGGTTCTGATACCTGGGATTCATCTTTCTTCCACTTCAAAGGCGGTGGTGAGATACTCCTTTGGAACAATCCCAACGAGGCTGTTCAGTTCTCCCACCCACCAGCCATACATGTTATACTCCTGAAAAGTGAAAAGAAGATAGCGTCAGTTAGAATTTGGTCATGCTTCTGCTCATTTATTCCAGTGATTGCATGGGAGATTCTGTTTGGTGGTTTCATTGTTGCCATATCACTGTGAACTGTTAACTTCCCTGATGGGATTATTAAATTTAAAAAAGTCATCTAGAGGAAGAGAGTAAGTGCTTTCATTTTGCCATCTTCCTGTCTGCATTGTAAAGTTAGCACATTTGATGCCCTTGCTGAACCTAAAGAGCAATTTTTTTTTCAAACCAAGCTGAATGGTATAGCTTCTTAGAGAAAGTTGGGCACACACTAAATTGCCAGAACACTGAAGATATTCAAGGGGTCAAGTCATAGTTCAAATCAATAATATTTATCAAGCATTTTCTATGTGCAAAGTGCTGTTTGAGTTCCCATGAGGTGTATGATGATGAATCAGAAGATTGCTTGCTCCTTGGGAGCTTGCAGCAGAGTAATGGGTTTTGGAGTCAGACAGACTGAGATCTAATCCTCGCTTGGTCATTTAGTAGACACATGACCTTAGGTTCTCCTAGCTTTAGTTTCTTTGTCTGCAAGAGTAGGGATAATATCTCCCTTCTATATTGTAGGGATGTAAATTGCATCACTGAAGTAAAAACAACGGAAAGTGTCTGATACATAGTAGGCGCTCTAAACATTAGATTATTTCCCTTGAACAGGTGAGAGGTAACAGGTACATTAATAATGACATTAATAATGTCACAGAGAGGGGCAAACAAGAAAGAGGCTGAGAGGGTTTAAAAGAGAGTTTAAGGGGTGATCACAGGGTGAGGATGCAGCTCCTTGAATACGGAAGAGCTTCTCAAAAGCACAACAGATGTTGAAGAGTATGGGGCTATTTCTGATAGCACCAGAAACTGTTTTCTTTCTTTTGAAAGAAGTAATATTGCCAGGTGTGGTGGCTCACAACTGTAATCACAGCACTTTGGGAGGCCGAGCAGGGAGGATCATGAGGTCAGGAGATCGAGACCATCCTGGCCAACATGGTGAAACCCCATCTCTACTAAAATACAAAAAATTAGCCAGGCATGGTGGCAGGCACCTGTAGTTCCAGCTACTTGGGAGGCTGAGGCAGGGGAATCTCTTGAACCCGGGAGGCAGAGGTTGCAGTGAGCTGAGATTGTGCCACTGCACTCTAGCCTGGGTGACAGAGTGAGACTCTGTCTCAAAAACAAACAAACAAACAAAAAAAAAGAAGTAAAATTAGAATAAATTTTTTTTTTTTTTTGGAGACAGAGTCTCACTCTGTCGCCTGGGCTGGAGTGCAGTGGTGCGATCTCGGCTCACTGCAATCTCCGCCTCCTGGGTTCGAGCGATTCTCCTGCCTCAGCCTCCCAAGGATCTACAGGCATGTGCCACCATGCCCAGCTAATTTTTGTATTTTTAGTAGAGACGGGTTTCACCATGTTGGCCAGGCTGGTCTCAAACTCCTGACCTCATGGTTCGCCTTCCTCGGCCTCCCAAAGCGCTGGGATTATAGGTGTGAGCCACTGCACCTGGACAGAATGAAATTTTAAGAGTGGGAAGTATCATATATTCCAGTTCAGTTGGATTTGGGGTACTGTAGAGCTAACTGCTTCTTTGTACACCTGGTTGCTGAGTTCTAAGAAAAAAAACAAAGAAAACCAGAATGGTGATATGTGAAATTCACAGTCCCTATATTATCTGGTGATCTTTTTGTCTCTAGATACATATAATTATCATAGAATTATGATATCTAATATCTCTCCTCCTCAAACTCTTGTTGCTTCCGACAACCTCTTCTCCACCTTCAAAGAGAAAAGAGAAGCCATCAGATTTGTCAGCCTCCAGCCACCAAAGCAGAAATTTACCTGTATTGACAACCATCTTTCTTTCCCATTAAAGTCGGGGAAGTATCCCTCCCCTGGTTTAAGACTACCCCTCAAAATATACTCTTGCAACCCTTCTCCTTTCTTTCTGAGAGACGAGGTTCTGTAGAGACTGACCCTCTCTGCCTGTAATGTAAATGGCTCCTTCCATCAGCACTGAAAGGTGTTCAAGTTTCTCTCATTTTTGAAAACAACCATTAAATAGCTGCCACTACGTGTCTACTTCCCATTTCTGCTAGTCTATGCCACAGTTATTGAAAGAGTTTACTCACTCACTGCGCCAACTTTCTTCCTGTTCACTGTTAAGCTGCTCTAATCAGGCTCTGTTGCCGTCCTCTACTTATGCTCTCTTTCCATGGTCTTCTGAAACCCTGCATTGCTCAAATTCTCTGAGTACTTCTCAGTCCTTTTTTTTTTTTTTTTTTTTTTTTTTTTTTTAAAGATGGGGTTTCACCATGATGGCCAAGGCTGGTTTTGAACTCCTGACCTCGGGTGATCCACCCACCTCAGCCTCCCAAAGTGCTAGGATTACAGGCGTGTGCCACCACGCCTGGCTACTTCTCAGTCCTTAACTTACTTGATCTCTCAGCAGTGCTGGCACTATTGATCCTTCTTGAGGCCTTTTCTTCTCTTAGTTTCTATGATAACTATACTTTCATGGTTTCCCTCCTACCTCTCTGGTTGCTTCTCACTCTCCTTTGCAGGCTCACCTTGCTCAATTCCACTTTTTTTTTTCTTTTCCCGTTCACCTAATACACATATCAATTCCACTTTTTAATGTGGTAATTTTCCAGGGTTCTGTCCTGGCCTTCTCTTCTGTCTTGATGTACTCTACTAGAGCAATCCCATATACCTCCATAGTGTAACCACCGTATCCGTGTTAATCACTCATGACCAGAGCTCCAGCCCAGGTCTGTGCTGGACCCCAGTAGCAAGTGCATTCTACCAAGCTGTTCAAACTCAGCATGTCCTAAATTTAATGTATCATCCTGCCTTTACCTTCATCCTCACTCCAAAGCTATCTTTGCTTCCTTGGTTCTCTATCTCAGTGAGTTGTACCATGATGCACTGTTACCCAAGCCAGAATCTCAGAAGTCATTCCTAATTTTACCCCCTTCTTCTTCTTTTTTAGATGGCATCTTGCTCTCTGTCACCCAGGCTGAAGTGCAGTGGCGTGATCTCATGATCTCAGCTCTCTGCAACCGATTCTCCTCAGCCTCCTGAGTAGCTGAGACTACAGACACGCACCACCACACCCAGCTAATTTTTGTATTTTTAGTAGAGATGGGGTTTCACCATGTTGGCCAGGCTGGTCTCAAACTCCTGACCTCAGGTGAGCCACCCGCCTCAGCCTCCCAAAGTACTGGGATTACAGGCATGAACCACTGTGCCCAGCCCCATCCCCCTCTTCTAATCTATCCTTGAATCCTATCAGTTCTGCCTCTAAAATATTACTAAAATATTTCATCTTCTTTCCATTCCCTGTTGACAATATCTTAGGGTCACGAAGCTATCTCTCACAGGAGAACTACAGAAACAATCTCCAAATTAGTCTCTGTATCAGCATTCTTCTCCACTCTATTCATTCTGCAACCAGACTCTCTTACAGTGCACACTGATAATGTCACTGCTCTGCCTGAAAACTTTCAGTGGGTTCCCAGTGCCGGTTGTTAACTTTTTTTTTTTTTGAGCCATAGCCTCTGTTGCCCAATCTGGAGTGCACTAACACTATCTCAGCTCACTGCAACCTCTGCCTCCCAGCTTCAAACGATTCTCCTACCTCAGTGTCCCCGAGTAGCTGGGATTATAGGCGCCCACCACCATGCCTGGCTAATTTTTCTATTTTTAGTAGAGACGGGGTTTCACCATGTTGGCCAGGCTGGTCTTGAACACCTGACCTCAGGTGATTCACCTGCTTTGGCCTCCCAAAGTGCTGGGATTACAGGCATGGGCCCGTGCCTGGCCCCCCTTAACCTCTTAATGAGGTAGACAAGGCCCTGCATGACCCAGTCCCACTCACTGTCCAGCATTGTCACTCACTTCCTAGATTTAGTGTCCCTTAGTAAAATAAAACATGTCTCAGCTGCTCCCAAGGGCCACAGGCTTCCTCACCTTGGAAACTTTCCTCTGTTTAGCCTCTACTTCCTTCCTCATTTCAAGGGGCTCACTCCTAAGCAGCCTTCAGATCTCAACTCCTGAGTTACTGACTCTCTAAAAGCCTCTCCTTGACATTCTAACTGTGTGGGGTCCTGGTTACATGGTCCACAGTGCTGTGCCCTGTGCTTTCCTGGAAAAGAGCTTGTGATCACACTGCCTTCTATCTGCCTGTCTTTGTCTCAGTATCAGTCACTAGTTGGAAAGTTTTGAGGACTGGACCTTGTTGGTTTTGTTTGCTGTTGTATTCTCAGCATTTAGCACTGTATGCAACACAGAGTGGGGCCAAATAAATATTTGTTAAATGAGGCCAAGCGTGGTGGCTCACACCTATAATCCCAGTAATTTGGGAGGCCGAGGCGGGTGGATCACCTGAGGTCAGGAGTTCAAGACCAGCCTGACCAATATGGTGAAACTCTGTCTCTATTAAAAATACAAAAATTAGCCGAGTGTAGTTGCAGGTGCCTGTAATCCCAGCAACTCTGGAGGCTGAGGCAGGAGAATTGCTTAAACTCGGGAGGTGGAGGTTGTGGTGAGCTGAGATCGCGCCACTGCATTCCAACTTGGGCAACAAAAGCTAAACTCCGTTGCAAAAAAAATCCCAAAAACTTGTTAAGTGAGATTATGATGAAATGAAGGGGGCAGTGGAAATTTGTACTCTTAGTTGAGCAGATTTAGTTACAAGAAACTCCAAGATATTCCCCTGGTGATTGAACTGTTTGTTTGTGGCAGAAAGAAATCAACTGTCTTTGGAGACAGTCTCCTCAAATGACTCCCTAAACACCAATAAGAGTCTGAAATGCCATAAGAAGTGAGACTACTGAGTTGATCCTTTCAGGACCAGGGAATCGCCTTGTTAAAATCAGCCTTAAATAACTGAATGTGTCTGTCTGCCACCTCTTCTTATACCATATCTTTTCTTTTCTTTCTTTTTTTTTTTCCGATGGAGTTTTTGTTCTTGTTGCCCAGACTGCAGTGCAATGGTGCGATCTCCGCTCACCACAACCTCCGCCTCCCAGGTTCAAGCGATTCTCCTCCCTCAGTCTCCCGAGTAACTGGGATTATAGGCATGCGCCACCACACCCAGCTTGTTTTGTTTTTTTGAGATAGGGTTTCGCTCTGTTGCCCAGGATGGAGTGCAGTGGTGCAAGTATAGCTCACTGCAACCTCCAACTCCTGGGCTCAAGTGATCCTCCCGATTCAGCCTCCTAAGTAACTAGGACTACAGGTGCATGTCACCATGCCTGGCTAGTTAAAAAAAAACTTTATTTTTTTTGTAGAGATGGGATCTCCCTATGTTGCCCAGGCTGGTCCCCAACTCCTGGGTTCAAGCAATCCTCCTGCTTGTTGGGATTACTGGAGTGAGCCACTGTGTGTGATCCACCACACTCATTTCCTCCCTCTCCTGAAAGAGCTTCTCTCTACAGTTTGCAATGTCTTATGGGAAATTACCTAGAATTCTTTAGCTCTTTTTTTTTTTTTTTTAAGACAAGGTTTCACTCCCTTCGCCTAGGCTGAAGTGCAGTGGCATGATTTCAGCTTCCTGCAACCTCTGTCTTCTGGGCTCAAGAGATTCTCCTGCCTCAGCATCTGGGACCACAGGCGCAGGCGCATGCCACCGCCTGATTATTTTCTGTTTGCTGATTATTTTGTATTTTTTTTGGTAGAGATGGGGTTTTGCCATGTTGCCTAGGTTAGTCTCGAACTCCTGAGCTCAAGTGATCCCTCCGTCTTGGTCTCCCAAAGTGCTGGGATTACAGGTGTGAGCCACCATGCACGGCCTGTCAGGGCATTTTTTAAGTTCCTCTTGGTACAAGTTATGTTACTGTCCATTTTCCAACACTGAAAGTAGGGCAGTTTCTGACTTAAGTTTTCTTGTAAGGCCCTTACTGTGAAGGGGAAATACACACTCTGTCTTCCTCTCACACTGTAACTCATAAAAGCTAGCTTTAGCTCTTCTGCTATCTCACAGGCAGAGGGTGGGCACAGTGTTGTCTGAGAGTCTTTTGATCCAAGTCAACTTGCTGAAATGTGTGAAGTGTGGTCTTCACCTGCCAGATGCTATCGTCTGCATCACCTGCAGGGGACAGGACAAGGCATTTGCTCCCCGGGGATTGTTCAACGCCCCTATCTTTGATTCACACTTTGTAGCACCCCTCTTTAGTTGTAATGCCAGGAGTAGGAATGAAGCCTTGGGAAGGTGCTCTCTGCCAACTCAAAGAGGGTGCAAACAGGAAGCAGATGAGGCTCAGCAGGGCACCTGCAAAAGCTGGGCTCCCAGTCTGTCTGCTCTTGCTTGAGGGGAACACTGACCCTGCCGACTGCAGATGTAGAAGTCTCGCCACAGTGGTGAGAACTGAAATGAGTGAAATCAACTCTCTGCCCTTCAAAACAAAAGAGCAGGCAGAAGTGTAAGGAGGATGGCACAGTCTCAGAGACCATATGCATCCTGCTGTGGGAGCCTGGGAGCTTAATCAAAGCACCTACAGGTCTCAGGAACTGACTGTCTTTTCCAGATTTCATCCCTTGGCTGGATACCCGAAAAGGGCTGCAGGGCTAAGATGTTTAAAGCATGAATGGAAAATTTCTAGCCTTCTCTCCTGCTACCACCCCCTCATGCATTGCTCCAGCCCAGTCTGAACACCACGAGGTATTTTAAAATAATTTCTACTTTGATGAATTGCTGGGGAGTCCACAATTGCTCATAATCAAAGGGAGAAAAATGCAAATGAGATCCGGCCGAGAACTATCACCACCAAACGTTTATTTCACTGCACAGTGCCAAAAAGAATTAAAACAACATTAAACTCACAGCAATCATGTTTAAGCCCTCGTTTCCAAGTGCCAAATTGCACCACTCTGGATCATACAGATGTTCGTTAATTATGCTAATTTTTATTAAACTATTAAAATGGAGAGAGTACTGGCTCAGTCAGGCAGACCCCAGCTCTGAATGAACCCTGCTCTTGTCTAAAGGTGCTAATTTACTGCATTTTTATTAAGTTGCTGATTCTTGGGTTTTAGTTTTAGGATGGCAAAGAGAACTGAATTTCTGGGATCAATGTTTTCTATAAAGACTGATTTCTCTTTGCCCAGATGTTTGGAAAGATTGGAAAAATGCTGAGAGGCTCCCAGGAGACCTGAAATCCTCAATTTGGAAGTGTTTCTATCAAGGTAGGGATACACATCTACAAGTGACAGTGTAGGGCTTCAGAATTATATGTGCTCATGACTCCATAACTCTACATATATTCTGAATGGTAGAGGTAAGATTTAAATTATACAAAATCATTCAATGAGGATGTTTTAGATAAGAATATAAAAAGTTATTTAAAAAAAACCACAAACCTTTCCATCAGGGCTTGCCACAAAGTCTTTTTAGAAACCTTTCATCTAAAATAAGTATAGTGTACAGTTTGTTCTCATCATAAATACTTCTAGGTTTGACTAAACATCTGTTTCTCTCAACACCAACCTTGCCCCACCTGCTTGAACACCTCACATGAAGAAGTCTTAAAAATAAAAGTTGGCTATTTGGACTCCATTATCTGGCTGGAGAAACTATTGGTCTGGGTGAGTGGAGCGTTGAGTGAACCTGAAATAGATGCAGCACTCACCATGAGCAACAATCAAAAGTGTTTATAGGGGATTGCACACTGCCATAAAAGAATTTATGCTGCTAATCTCCATCAACAAGAAAAAAAAAACCCTACCAAACCTGCCATAAAAAGAACAGCAAATTCTATAAACAAAAAGCAGTATGGCCACCAACAACGGGCATGTTGCACAGCTTGACTCTGCCTCCAGTGGTTTCCTATTGCTGTTTACGGTTTCAAGACTATCATGGACCTCCTCGGTGCTCCTCCTGTCACAGGGCCCTGAGTCCCTGTGTGGTGCTGCAAATACCCTGTCAGTAGGTGTCAGGGGATATCGGGGGAAACCAGCAGGCGCCTATCATAAGCCTTAAAAGAGATTAAATACCCCTACTCCATGATTGCTACATTTTAATTTCTCTCCTCCCTGCTGGTTCCTATTTGTATAAGCTCTTCCATGGCTCCCCTGGAGTAGCACAGACATGACCTGGAATGACCATCCTATCTTGGGATGAGAATTCAATTTCTAGGCTCAGTGAATCTTAGGCTGTTCCAACAAAAGGAATTTACCATCCTCCAGGGCATATATTCTTAAACCAGAATCTGTGAACCCCTGGCCTCTCTATGGATGGATGTGAAGAAATCTCTGAACTTCCTGAAACTGGTGTAATATTTTCTGTGCATGTGTATATGGGCCTTGTCCCTGGGGTGAGGCCCTGACCTTTCATCAGATACTCAAAGGGTTTATGAACCCTCTGCCGTTTACCAGCTGGCACTCTAGGGGAAAAAATACCATGGTCTTTTTGGCCTGGATCTGTACTTTGGCCCAGGGTGCGTATCCCCGCACTCCCCACACACACTCCTACTTTTAAAAAATACAGTGAAGGAGAGGCCAGGCGCGGTGGCTTATGCCTGTAATCACACCTCTCAGCACTTTGTGAGGCCGAGGCGGGCGGATCACAAGGTCAGGAGTTCTCAACCAGCCTGGCCAATATAATGAAATCCCGTCTCTACTTAAAATACAAAAAAATTAGCCGTGCGTGGTGGCGCACCCCTGTAATCCCAGCTACTCGGGAGGCTGAGGCAGGAGAATCACTTGAACTCGGCAGGCGGAGGTTGTAGTGAGCTGAGATAGCACCACTGCACTCCAGCCTGGGCGGCAGAGTGAGACTCCTCAAAAAAACAAAACAAAACAAAACAAACAAAAACCAATGAAGGAGAATCAAGAATCCTCATTCCTTCCACGCTGGATTTCATGGGCTTCAACCCTCCAGCTGCAGGGGCTATTCCTTCCTCAAAGGCCAACTGCACTTGTGTACCTTTTTTAAGGCATCATCTATGTCTCTCTTTTTATTTTTTTTGAAATAGAGTCTTGCTCTGTTGCCCCGGCAGGTGTGCAGTGGCGTGATCTTGGGTCACTGCAACCTCCACCTCCCTGGTTCAAGCGATTCTCCTGCCTCAGCCTCCTGAGTAGTTGAGATTACAGGTTCCCGCCATCATGTCCAGCTAATTTTTGTATTTTTAGTAGAGATGAGGTTTCACCATGTTGGCCAGGCTGGTCTCAAACACCTGACTTCAGGTGATCCCGCACACCTCAGCCTCCCAAAGTGCTGAGATTACCGGCATGAGCCACGACACCCGGCCAAGGCATCATCTCTTTAATTGTGACTTCAAAGTTGTGGTGTCTTCTCATAATTTCCATTTAAATGGCTTGGAGCAATTCCCTGGAGAAAGCTCCTAATAGAAACATTCTCTTTTCACATTGAATTGGGTTTCAAACCTCCATGAAACAAGATTCCCAGAAAATGTCTCATATTTTTTTGTTCTTTTTTTTTTTTTTTACTATAAAAGTTCACTATGTCAGTGCTTATAAACAAGAGCCCCCTAACCCGAAAGATTAGTAAGTGCTTGATATATGTATGGGAAAGGCCAATCAATCACAGAATTATTAGTTTATGATTGCTCATTTCTCTTATTAGTATTTGTGTATCATACACTGCCATTAGTTAAGATAGGAAATTTGAATTCCTAAGCAGAGTAACTTGTACTATTCCAGGGTCAGTTCCAAACATCATATTTTTACTCTGGATTTCCCCACAAATTCTCTACTCCTAAAATCCAGCTTTGGATATATAATGCTTTCTTAGGATATCATATATTATGAAATAAATTAATGGCTCCAACACAGCATCCTTCTAACTGCTGAGAAAAACAAGGCTGGGAACAAGAATTGTTCACCAAAGACAAAGTGCCCATTTTTCAGCAAAGATAGTTTTATGAAGAAATTTTCCAGAAGGAGAAAGGAAATGGTCAGTTGGGTGGCTGGTGGGTTAGAGGTGTTGGAACTTGTGAAAGGGTTGAAGCTCAGCACTTGGCTAAAATCTTGGGTAGCGTGGCAGCCTCTCTGGGCTGTTTTACAATATGTTTTAAGTTCTTGGCAATCACTTTCTCTTTTTCCATTATTCAGAGTTTTGGTCTATAAATCATAATAAAAATGAATCATTAAATTTGCCTCAATTGAGCTAGTTTTATTTATTGTTACATTTCGGGGAACTTGCTAACTTGGAGATTGATGGGCCTGGATACAGGGGAAGGTATGTGAGTATGAGAAGGGGACATGGGAAGGCTGGGTAGTCAGCAGCAGCAGTTGGGAGGGGGATCGCTCATGGTGACAACTCCACAAAGCGCACCCTGAGCTAAGTGTTCTGAGAAGAGGAATGTGTTCTCCAGATGGAGGGTCTCAGAGCACTTGAGTGTGAGAGAACATTTAGCCTTAAGGGTGAAGCTTATGTCCTGTACCGGGTGGGAGTGGATAATAATCAAGTTGACGCCACGGAGGTATGCAGGGCCTGTGCACACACACTGTATGTTGTTGGTGAAGTGTGTGTAAAACACAGAGTGGGTGTGTGCACGTGTATGTGACAGAAAAATCATAAGCTGTGAAGGAAGGTAAGAGCAAAGGTGAAACAGGGCTGTAAGTTAAGAGAAATGAAAAGAAGCACACAACTTGAACTTTACCTAAAGAAGAGAGAAGGGATACAGAGAATGTAAACACTTTGCAGATGGGAGAAAGCAAGGTGCCAAGTGCAGAAGTCAGGAACAATAGAGACAGCACCATTTCGAAGCTGATAGAATTGTGATACCATGTGAGACGGGCATATTAATATGTATTCCATAAACTGCGCAGCTCTGCACCGCTCTGTTTTGCTCTGACCGCAGTACCAGCCTCAGGCACCACAACACAATTTGGAAACAATGTGACGGAAATGTTTAATCTGCTCGGCCCATCTGTGCTGCGTATTTCTCCAGATCTCCCTGAGAGAGGCGCCTTGAATCTCCACATTGCCTTTAATATTCTCCTAAATCACCTCCCCACTGCACTTCAAGGGCCATTGCTACAATATCACAGGTTCATCTAAAGTGCAATGGGGAGGGGGTGTGGGGGGAGACGCAGGCCGGGAGATTTTTTATTTTAAAATAATTTCCAGAGATCGTCTTTTCTGCTTCCTTTAAAAAAAAGAAAAGTTATTCTACTGTTGCCGTAAGGTTATTGAGGTTGTTTGCTACAAAACAGGATAGGATAGAGTGGAATCATTCTCCAAAGAATTATTTTTATTAATCTCGATTCTCTCAAATGCACAAGGGAGGGGTGAGCAGATGCTCGTTTTCTCTTATCTCTTTTCCTTGCACCTTGCTAGAAAGCACACATAGGGTGTTCTAGGGTGATGTGTTCATTTGGGGCTGGAGCCTCTCTCCTTTTCACTCTTGGCATCAGGTATCAGTTTGTTAGTTCCCAGGGCCAACTCTGTCTCTGCTCCACTCTAAACAAAGCCATCTCAATCAGGACAAGTATACATTTAGTCTCTGGTCAACATGCCCTCATTAGGAGAGGACACGGTCTGTATTTTTAATTTTAGCTTAAAATTTAAGATTTTCTCTCTTTAAGTACATATGTTGCGTCTCAGATTTCCACTGCCTTTCCCCACTTGATTGTGCCAGATTCATTAATTTGGGTGTAGCTGGGGTGGGCTTTGGAGAAAGAAGGGTGACAAGTCACCATGTTCCAGACCCTAGACAAATGGAAGAGAGTTGCACATCACCAAGAAAATTAGGATTCCTTTTGCTCTGTGAATTAAAGAAATGAATAATTTAATCCTCAAGATTGTTCCAGCGAGGGAAAGGCAATGTCCCAGTTGCGGAGCCCTACAGCCTGTCGGTGTGTTACATCATCTGCACACATAGGCGTTTCCATGACAACCGCTTATAGCTTCATTTCCTGGATCCCTCTAGGGGGTGTCACAGCCAGATCCACCTGCTTTTCACCCTACCCTCAGTGGGGTCATGGTAAGGTCGCCAGAATAAATGAACGCGGGTACTAATGATCTGTTTACTGCTGTTTATGCTCTGTGTGTGTCAGGGGCACGCACATTTAGAGAGCTCATTATGGTTGCAATTAGAATGCACCATCGCTAGATATTTAACTCCTTTTTCTTTTAAATTAGCATTTTAATAACATTCTTTGAGCAGAGAAACAAAATGACCATTTTTCACGGACAAACTTCTAGCTGTAGGTGCAACTTTAATGGCAAAGTTGTGAAGGGGAAAGAAGGGGAAAAAAAGGCCATTTTTACTACTTTCACCCTCCTCCTTACCAAAAGGATATTTTTATTTGCTTTCTAACACACTCAATTTCCTAAATTTGTTTTGAATCCAATTATTTTGGGTGGTTTAAAGTACTGCACTCTTGTTGAACGGAAATTAGCAGCGATTGAAATTAACTTTTTATGTGACCTGTGAAAGGGGCTAAAATAATTACAAGTGTGTAGAAGAAACTCTCTCTCCAAAAGACCCTTGCTGTAGGATCAGGCTGTGATCCGATGATGCCATTATCCGAATATCTTTATACAGCAACTGCAAGGGCTTTTTTCTTTAAAAAGGTGATTGCAATTATTGTTTCTGTTTTATAATTCTCAGGATTATCTCATAGAATATAAGTGATGACAAAAACTTGTCATTATAGACAGTATAAATAAGGAGAAAAAATGAAAACAGTAACACAGCATTGTTTACCATTTAAAAATGGCGAGCATCAAAAAGCAGGACAGTAGGAACAGGAAAGGTGTAGAGACCCACTTGATCACAACGTTTCAAAAGGTGTTCCTTTTTAGGGATCAGCCAACACCTTTTCTAGGTGTTTACAGATGCTCTGTTTCTGTAAAGTACAGTGAAAAATAACAATTTGAATGTTTCGATTATCTTTCCCAGTCTGTTCCATTTTCATTATTTATTTCCTATAAATCGGGACCTTGCTGAACATAATTCTGCAGACAAGGAAGTGGATGGGACAGCCAATGTGAACAAGGAGATAGATGGTGGGTGCGTGTAAGACAGATGCTATGCTCTTATGAAAAGGAGCAGTATGTCTGCATGTGAACATCCACAAAATACAGCAAGCAAGCGTGTACACTATAACGGGTATTTATAGGTGGAAAAAGGTGCAAGGAAGATTGTGTGGGAACAGGCACAGAGAGTCTGAAACGGTTTGCTTTTTTCCTACCCTCCTGGAATCCACGTCCAAGTTCTGCCTAAGATGTCCCACACTTGCTGTGGCTCCTGTGAACCTCGCAAGCCTTTCCATGACAACAGACGGGGATTTCACAGCCAGAAGACTTAGGAGGTCAATAGTTGAAAAGCAAGAGTAAGAAAGAGAGATCTTTAAACAATCACACTAACCTCCCTCCCCTTCCAAAGATAGAAGAAGGAAAAAATTTAAAGACGCAGCGGGAAAAAAAGAGCCTTTCTAAAAATGCAAGTTTAAACTGTTCACGCTTTTGTATCAGCCTAGTTGCACCTCAGAATCTGCCATTTCATAAATAAAATACTGATGGCATAGACTATAATTTGGTGATAGCTACCCCAGGACATATCTAGATGCACTTCTGTTATTTTAATTAAATACTGCATTATGGTTTGTGACAACTACATAGCTACAGCGTAAATGAATTCAGAATTAAAGTGTTACTTAGGCATCCAGTAATTTTTGTTTCATTCCTCAGTTTTACAAAGCAAACAGCTATAAAATCAAGATGTTTGTTCATTTACAGATGGAGCAGGATTGTCGTCGCTGTTTTTTTCCTCTTTAATCCTCATCCACAAAAAGACAGAGCTCAGAGTCTGGCTCCCAACACTCTTAGCTTATGAGCCACATCACAAAGAAAAACACATCCTCTTGACTATAATGTGAAATGCTGAATATTAATTGCGGGTATTATACTTATCTTTCTAGCCGGGTTCTGTCTTTTAACAATTATTCGGATGGGCTACAGTCTTGCACTGCCAGGAGATTTTTCTCCTTTATTTAATAGTTCGAAACCTATTTTATTTTATGGAAAAAATTGTAAAGTTCACAGTGCTTCATGAAAGTTCTTAGTATTTGGAACTCTCCCCAAATATAGAATATTATCAGGAACAGAGAAACTGCAGAATCTCTTTGCTAAAAAGATGATGAACATTTCTGCATTTCAAAGAAAAAATATTTTTCATTTTAGCAATATTAATATTTCCTTAATGAAACTGGAGAGGGTGTTACAATTTGATATACTTGGTTAGTTTCAATGTCACTTCACTAGCAAATCATGAGAAAGCTTCAGAATATTCTCATCTATCAGGTGCAGATTTTCACTCAAAATTAATATGTGGAGTAAAAGGATTTTTGCCCAAATCTGAGGATTTAATTGTATCTTTAATGTTTCATATGTCAAGATGAAAGTTTTTAAATAATGTTTTCCGAAACAATTTCCTATTATTTCTAATTTGAGAATCAATGTGGTCTTTTTATTAGCCTTAAATACCATACATCTGGGAATGTCTGCAAATTTAAGCTTTTCTGTGTTCTAATTAATTACCTTCAATCTTGCATAACTAATTCTATAACCTGCATAGAAGTTACTGCCCTGTATGTTAGCAATGAAGTTATAATTTGTTTCAATATTTTGCTAGTTTGGTTGGAGAGCTGAATCCATGCAATACCAAGAAATAGTGGCAGAAGAGGCTTGGGGAGAATGAGTTCCTTTTGAGAAAATAATTTTCTTTTAAATAGGGCATCTCACCAAAATGTCATCCAGCCTCTTTGGCAGATTAGTGAGGAATTTATTACTAAATCTCTGTCTAATAAACGTGCAGTTGACTCTGTAGGAGCTGCTTGTTATAATACTGGCGATGGGAAATGGAGGGAATGTCACAGTTAAAGACACAAATTTTCCCCGTAATATATTCGAATGGAAACCTCTGAATCCAATACTACATGGCCATATCTAATAAATTCACAATATTTCAGTCTCAACAGCCTTCACCGGTTAGTTTTAAAGATTTATGTGGTAAAAAATTACTCAGTGATGAATATGGTTTATTCTGTGCCGTACTGGAGGTATAAGGAATTAAACTACCGTCTTTAACAGTGAATTTATTATTACCTCTGTCAAAGATGAAGACTTTAACAGCATTTGTTATAAATTCACTGCAAAATAAATGGCTGGAATTTTTTACACTGGAGTTTGTAAAGCATCGGGTGATTCTGAGCATTAACCTAACCCTGCCATGGCTTATATGGTTCTAGGTAAACATTTCTGTCTCGGCTTCATAGTTAATTATCTGGTCTGGACTTTTCTCCAACTGAAAAGTGTGTGTGCACATGGACACACACACACACACACACACACACACAGGAAGTGAAAGGTCTTGTCCAGGACAACTGTTTAGGAATAAGTAGAGAGGAAAATGCCAATTTTATTCTCTTTTTAAAAAGTAGGTTTTAGAATAAATGGTCAGAGTTTGCAGAATAGGGTTGATGTGCAATTGGGCCTCTTGTTAGCAGGTTTACATGCATGCATATGCACACACACATAAACACCATCTCCCTTTTGTCCTCTCTTGGAATGGGTGTCCCCTCATTTATAAAAATTACCTGGAAGGAATGAGGCTGCCAGGGTTTGTTCTAGACGATTGGTTCCTGTCTGGGGGAAAGGAATGGCCTCTACTGAATTTGACCGGTATATGACCGTTGCCTTCCAGCTGACCCCAAATCCCATTCCTATCCTCCTAACTCTATTGCCTCCCATAGGGGTTATTAATGAGAGAAAACACCATCATCATCATCTTCGTCATCACAGCACAGTGTTGACCTGCTTGTTAACATGAAATGGGTTGGTGGGGACAGCTTCTGCTTCTCTTTCGTACTATCATAAATAAGAAAAAATACTTTGCCATAGGATCCCCTCACTCACCCTCTTTGATTAGGTCAGAGGTGCATAATAGCTCTTTGACAGGCATTGATCAGTTTCATCACACTGTTTGGGCAGCCTGCGCCCCAGGCCTATATTCTCCCCACTTACTACCCCTAAATTACCTCCCAGATAACCTCCCGCCCATCCCCCACTCAGCCAACCAGAGGGTATGGTGCCTGAGGAAGTCCTAAATGGACACTAGATGTCACCAAACACCTCCTTTCCCTCAGAGCCCTGAAATATAAAAAAAAAAAAAAAAAAAAAACCCAAAAAAAAAAACCCTTCATTTAAAGCAATTGAAGGAATTAACTTATCTGTTTTATGAGGGTTGTTGTGACATTCAACTAAGCACACTTAAAAGAGGAAGTATTGCTGCATTAAGATAATTTTTACAACATACAAATCTCTTTTGGAGAGAACAGGGTCAAGGGAGGGGAAAGGTCTACATTCTTTAAGTAGCCCTTTGAGGAAGTAGGTGGAGAAAACCCGGTTAAAACTCCCATTATAACAGACATAGTGTTGTGTTAACATAGTCCAGGTGTGCTGGCGCAGGCCTGCTGCATTCAGATGACTAGACTCTGGCTGTGGAGCCAGGATCCAATCTGAGTTTAAGTAGCTGCAGTCCAGGGTGACAAAGTCTGTCCATTCTTCTTCACAAAAGACCCATGACCATCTGACAGCATCACGTGTTCCACGCTAAACTTGAATTTGTCTGTAAGGCCCCCTGTTTCCATTATCAATTGCATCAGTAGGGAAGATGACCCAGATCCTTGTGTGTCTGGGCCATGAGAATACCTTCCCACCCCAGCTAAGCCACCGTGTAAGTATAAACCTTACGTCGTGCCCAATTTGTTGCTCCAAGGCTGCTTTCCAAGGAAGTAAGGGACTAGACAATTCTGTGGAAGAGCCTCAGACCAATTTATGATGCACACAACCCAAGCCCAAGAGATGTATCCCACTAGCTCAGTTTACCTTAAATGGAAGACCTCATCCTCCTTCCTAGTCAATTGAAAAAGAGTTTCTCTTTCTCTCCCTCTTTAATTTGCCCTTCTGAACAGCTCATGTTAACCACCATAAATAACTTTTGGAACAGGATGCTTTTTTAAAAAATGGGCATTTAAGAGTTATCTTGGCAGGTCGTAGTGGCTCACGTCTGTGATCCCAGCACTTTGGGAGGTCAAGGTGGGTGGATCACTCGAGGCCAGGGGTTCAAGATCAGCCTGGCCAACATGGCAAAACCCCGGTTCTACTAAAAATGCAAAAAATTAGCCAGCTGTGGTGGTTCATGCCTGTAATCCCAGCTACTAGGAATGCTGAGGCAGGAGAATTGCTTGAACCCAGAGGCAAAGGTTGCAGTGAGCCACGTTCACGCCACTGCACTCCAGTCTGGGTGACAGAGCAAGACTCTGTCCCCCCCCCCCAAAAAAAAGTTATCTTGAATAGTGGAACAAGCACTATTATTATTATTTTAATTGTTTCTTGAGACGGAGTCTTGCTTTGTCGCCCAGCTAGAGTGCAATGGCGCGATCTTGGCTCACTGCAACCACTGCCTCCCAGGTTGAAGCTATTCTCCTGCCTCAGCCTCCCTAGTAGCTGGGACTACAGGCATGTGCCACCACACCTGGCTAATTTTTGTATTTTTTGTAGAGATGGGGTTTTGCCATGTTGGCCAGGCTAGTCTCGAACACCTGACCTCAGGTAATCCACCTGCCTCAGCCTCCCAAAGTGCTGGAATTACAGGCGTGAGCCACCATGCCCTTCCAACAAGCACTATTATTATTTGGAAAGAATGTTCCCTAGCGAGAGACCTTGGAGCCAAGAAGACAAGGATCACTTTTCTGAAAGCTAGGACTTGTGACTTGTCTTATCCAAATAGAGGTGTCTTACCTCTCTTTCTCCCACTTACAACAAATGACCATAGGCCTGGCACAGTGGCTTATGCCACCTGCCTCAGCCTCCCGAAGTGTTAGAGTTAGAGGCATGAGCCACCGTGGCCAATATGCAAAATATGGCAAATATGGCAAAACCCCGTCTCTACTAAAAATACAAAAATTAGCTGGGTGTAGTGGCACTTGCCTGTAGTCCCAGCTACTCAGGAGACAGGCAGGAGAATCGCTTGAACCCGGGAGGCAGAGGTTGCAGTGAGCTGAGACGGGGCCACTGCATTCCAGCCTGGGTGACAGAGCCAGACTCCATCTCAAAACAAAAACAAAAACAAAAACAAGTGACCATAGTAGTGCTGGTCCACAAAAGGGCCTTGCAATACCCAGATGAAAGGAACTAAGCCAAGGCACCACACCATCACATGGAGGGTGATTCGGCACCTGCCCTGTCATGCCTGGTGCCCAGGCTGAATGGATTTTTGGAGTACACCTGTTGTTGAACCCCTGCCAAGTACTGATGGCCACTAACCCCCAAATCACTTTTCCCCGCTGTTGATGTTTGGAATGTCAGACAGGACTGAGCAGCAGCCGGCATGTATTTCAAACACAGCAGATGGATTTTTATATTAGCTCCTATTTCATGTTCAGGCAGAGCGACCGCCACACTAAAACCGCAGCCTCAATGCTGCCGAGTTTGCTTCTGTGAGATTAATTCTGTGAAATTAATTGGGACAAGATTGAAAAGGAAATTAAAATGCAGCTGAGTGAACAGGCCTTTCAAACACCTTTTTTCCTGCTCTATTCAAACTTGAATTCTGCGGTGGTCGCTGGCATCGTGGGAAGTAATTTACGAGACACAGGCTCTCAGGAGCCATTGGTTACGTATGAGGAGACCTGCACCAGCGCCACAATCTGGAGCCACTGAAGAGCACTAAACACCCTGCTGTGGCTTGAGCTGCGTCCTGGTTCCAGGGAGGAAGGGAAGCTTAGTCCCTCACCAGAAAAAGCTGTTCAGAAATATCTGAGTCCAAAAGGAACACAAGAACATCCGCTGGATGCTCAGATCTGCTTTGTTATTAAAATCTCCCTTTAATATATTTTGAGACCCAAATTGGAACTCAGTGAATTAAGTGGGCATGACGCTGCATGGGGCCAAGGAATGCATGGATGTGATGCAGGGAGGTCGGTGGGAGTCCTCCTGCTGACTGTGCCACTGGTTACTGTTTCAGAGTTTGGATGTGTGGCTCTGGTCTCTCCAGGAAATAAAGTTTGAATAATCGGTCAGGGACGAAAGCCCTCAGACCAGGAAAGGCATGGTGGATTTTCATGTAGGCCTCTTCACTGGGTAGTTTTTTTTAATATCCAAGTGAGCACCTTTTGTGCTGTAAATCACCTCTTTTTCAATAATTTATTGAACTCCTAGTAAGTGCCCAACACTGATCCAAAAGTTTATTAATAGTGGAAGGGAAGGAAACATTCCTACATGCCAGGCACTTCCTTACACAAATTCTCTAATTTAAGCATCAAAACAAACCTATAAATATACATTTTCCCAATTGTCACATGTGAGGAAACTGAAGATTAGCAGGATTAGGAGATTTTTGCTCAGGGTCATGAATAACCCATCTCTTATAGGCACTTACTTGCTTCCCTGAGAACAGGACAGGTGATGGGCAGTTGGTTATCTCTGGGGAGCATCTTTCTCTTTTTTTCTTTTCTTTTCTTTTTTTTTTGAGACGGAGTCTTGCTCCGTCTCCCAGCCTGGAGTGCAGTGGCGTGATCTCAGCTCACTGCAACTTCCGCCTCCCGGGTGCAAGCAATTCTCCTGCCTCAGCCTCCCAAGTAGTAGGGATTACATGCGCACACCACCACACCCTGCTAATTTTTGTATTTTTGTAGAGATGGGGTTTCACCATGTTGGCCAGGCTGGTCTTGAACTCCTGACCTCAGGTGATCCATCTGCCTCATCCTCCTGAAGTGCTAGGATTACAGGTATGGGCCACTGCATTCAGCATTTTTTTTTTTTTTTAAGACAGGGTCTCACTCTGTCACCCAGGTTGGAGTGCAGTGGCACAATCTCAGCTCACTGCAACCTCCTCCTCCTGGTTCAAGCCATTCTCCTGCCTCAGCCTCCAAAGTAGCTGGGTCTACAGACATACGTCACCACTCCCAGCTAATTTTGTATTTTTAGTGGAGATGGGGTTTCGCCATGTTGGCCAGGCTGGTCTCAAACTCCCAACCTCAGGTCATACGCCTGCCTCGGCCTCCCAAAATGTTGGGATTACAGGCACATGAGCCACCATGCCTAGCCACTGGGGAGTACCTTTCTTGCCCAGCCAATCATCTTCTCTGGCTAATTTTTTTTTTAAAAGGGAGAGCCAGGCACAGTGGCTCATGCCTGTAATCCCAGCACTTTGGGAGGTTGAGGCGGGTGGGTCGCCTGAGGTCAGGAGTTCAAGATCAGCCTGGCCAACATGGGGAAACCCTGTTTCTACTAAAAATACAAAAATTAGCCGGGCATGCTAGTGGGCACCTGTAATCCCAGCTACTTGGGAGGCTGAGGCAGGAGAATTTCTTGAACCCAGGAGGTGGAGGTTGCAGTGAGCTGAGATCACGCCACTGCACTGTAGCCTGGGCAACAAAGAGAGACTCCATCTCAAAAAAAAAAAAAGAAAAGAAAAAAAGGAAAATGGATAAATTGGCTGGGTGCGGTGGCTCACGCTTGTAATCCTAGCACTATGGGAGGCCGAGGTAGGTGGATCACCTGAAGTCAGTAGTTTGAGACTAGCCAGACCAACATTGGAAAACCTGGACTCTACTAAAAATAGAAAATTAGCTGGGCATGGTGGCACGTGCCTGTAATCCCAGCTACTCAGGAGGCTGAGGCAGGAGAATTGCTTGAACCTGGGAGGTGGTGGTTGCAGTGAGCCAAAATCGTGCCATCGCATTCCAGCCTGGGCAACAAGAGCAAAACTCTGTCTCCACGAAAAAGCAAAACAAAACAAAAAACAAAAGCGATAAATAGCTCTCTTTCTGGGATCATTCCTGCGCAAAGGCAAGACTGAAAGATTCTCCTGAGTTTGGTCTTAGGATTCTAGGGTTCAAAGTTGGATCATACTTGGGTGACTATTAAGAAACAGCAGGAAGCAGCAGGAGCCTACGACTAAAGCTGCCATCATCATCTCCCCTGCCCCCTCCATCTCACTTCCCTTTCTAGATCCTCTAACCTCCTCACCCTGGACTCGGCCTTTCAGAATACTTTTATTAGATAGAGAGGGGGAAACCAGATGTATTTATGAGAACTTGTGAAAACAAAAGCGCTGGTAATTAAAAAAATTCTTTTTTTGTTTAAACTGAGTAAGTAATTAAAGCTAAAACACATTTTTGTGTGGAACTTTTAGCAGTTTCACAGTGTCAGGCCCACCATATTTAGAACAGGAATGTCTGAGGTAGAAGGATTCTTAGATGCTATACAACTCCACTCTCTCATTTAACAGGTAAGGAAACAAGTCCAGTAAAGCTGAGCTGCACAGCTGCATCTGTGTTTCTTAGGGAAACAGACTTCCCCAGATTCCTAAACAGCAGGCCTTTCTTTCCCAACAGAGCTTCTACTGGACAAAAAGAAAAGTCAAATAGAGCTTTCTAGATGCCATTTTCCTGGACTAAATTCAACTTGGGTTAGTTCTGTCCTTACAGGTGTGAGAGACAGCTGTGGAGTGTAACGGATCCCAACAAAGGAAGGCAGCTGAGACTAAAGTGGGAATAAATTAGGATCTATCTGAGAGAAAATTCCAGAGAGTAGGCACGACTGACCTTCTGAATAGACAGATGGCTGGGAATGACAATGGAATCTCCTTTTCTATCTGTTTGAACTTATTCATTTGTGCTTCTTAGCAGCAACACAATAAATAGATTGGATGGCCTTTTAAGGTTCCCTCCTGTCCAAGGATTATTACTGAATTAGGTAATATAATAAAGGTGAATCCAAATTGAAATGCTCTCCAAACCAACGTTAACTGGAATGAAGCTTCATGAGGGAAAGGTCAGCTGAGCTCCTAACTTCTCATTTCCTCTTTGATATGCAGGAATTTGCAATATGGGGAAGGGAGCCAGCTGGTATAGCTTTTGGGGGAAGAAATATGCTACTATTAATACAATAGATCAGTATGAAAATGGACTCAGAACCTTCCAGAAGAGTGGAGAAAGAAGCTGATAGAAACAGGGCAGCGAGATATTCTCATTGAATTAAACTCTGATATATTAGCTTTCTTTTCTTCTTCTTCTTTTCTTTTTGGAGAGAGAGCCTCACTCTGTCACCCAGGCTAGCGTACAGTGGCAATCATGGCAGTGATCATGGTAGCCTTGAACTCCTGGGCTCAAGTGATTCTCCCAGCTCAGCCTCCAGAGTAGCTGAGACTACAAGCATGTACCACTACACCCAGCTAGTTTTTTTATTTTGTAGAGATGGGATCTTGCTATGTTGCCCAAGCTGGTCTCAAACTCTTAGGCTCAGGCATCCTCCTGTCTCAGCCTCCCAAAATACTGGGATCACAGGCATAAGCCACCATGCCTGGCCTATGTTAGCTTTTAGTAACAGAGAAGGGGAAGAGGTATTGGTTAAAAAAAAAAAGACTGGGTTGGTTCCCCATGTTCTTTGAGATTTCTTAAGAATACGGTGGCCATGGTAACCACAGACAGCTCCATACTGCAGGACAGGTCACTGCACAACCCTTTCTAACTAGAGGAAAGGGACCCCCAGTGAAAAGCCATTAACAAAGGTAAAAGACATGCAAAACAAACAAAATAATCATGACAGAGAGAAGGCCAGCAGCCAGTCTGGCTCTCTTCTCCCCACCTCCTGCTGCAGGCACCTCCAGACAATGTAAACAGTTAATTTGTTCACCTGCAGGCTCTGGGCAAACAGAGGCCTGGTCACACCTGAGTGGATAACTCGATTACCCCTGTAATGCCAGTGTGGTAATGTACACAAATTGTATGACACGGCAAACCTTGCTTTCAGGCATTTGAAATACCAGTCAGGCCAATGTCCACTCCCTTCTTTGCTTCCAATTTATTCTTGGTGTATTGGAGCTGCACCGAAATGGCACTAGGGTGGTACTGAGTTAAGAATCCAGAATAAATCACTAGAAGATTGTGATCTCACTCAGCAACGCCTGCAGGCCTCCTACTCTGTTGCAAACAAAGGGTTGGGTTTGAATTGGGTCCGTATTTAAAGGCGACCGATTCTGTTGGAACCATGGAAAGGCGCTCTAGGTCAGACCTAGACTGTTTCCTAAGGTGCTTATGGTATATCTCAAACCAAGACAAACCTTTGCCTAAGGTAGTAAAATTCACAGAATAAAAAGATATTCACACATTAGAAAAGAAGAAAGATAAAGGATAAATGACAGATTAATAACCAATGGGTTTTCAGTTTTCCCTTATGGAATCCACATACTCAGCAATTAAAGAGCAAGTTGTGCCTATTTAAAAAATGTGTTTGTAGAGATTAATTGATTGCATGGAGAGAGCGCTTTTTAATAAGTGCTAGGGATGGAACCTATTATTTTAGCCCACCTGTAGAATATGTATTGTCTTTCTTTACCAAAATGATGCTACTGATCCCCCGAACTGTAGCCCATGAGTTCTGAATCTTCTTCACATCAATGATTGATCTATAATAATCCGGCCGGGCATGGTGGCTCACGCCTGTAATCCAAGCACTTTGGAGGCCAAGGTGGGTGGATCACCTGAGGTCGGGAGTTCAAGACCAGCCTGACCAACATGGTGAGACCTCATCTTTAAAAAAAAAAAGATCTATAATAATCCATCCTTTAAAAAAAACCGGTTTGTTTATGGTCAACAATAATATTTGTGAGACGGTTAGCTGGAACTAGGGGTTAACTTGTGACTGAGGAAGAGAATAAAGTTAGCTGGCCTATGTGTGATTGAATTCACTCTCTTGGCCTTATCAGCAATTGCTCAAACCAATTGAGTTAACTAGCTCTGACTCCTCCCCCATACGTAATTATGTTACAGTCTTGTTTATCTATAAATGAAATAAGAAGGCAGCTTACTTAGCCAGAATGATTTCAATAGTATTATATGGTAATAAATTATGTACATAGTGATGACCTTTAAGCACAAGTCCCTGAAAAAGATTAAATTTTGATTGACATAGTTTTGGTATAATACCAATTTTATTGTATTTTATTTTAAAATTTAATTTAATTTTATTATTTTTATTTATTTATTTATTTTTGAGACGGAGTCTTTCTCTGTTGCCAGGCTGGAGTGCAGTGGCGTGATCTCGGCTCGCTGCGACCTCTGCCTCTCAGGTTCAAGCGATTCTCCTGCCTCAGTGTCCTGAGTAGCTGGGACTACAGGCGCCCACCACCATGCCTGGCTAATTTTTGTATTTTTAGTAGAGATGGGGTTTTCACCATGTTGGCCAAGATGGTCTCAATCTCCTGATCTCATGATCCGCCTGACTTGGCCTCCCAAAGTGCTGGGATTACAGGTGTGAGCCACTGCTCCCAGAGCCCCCTCTTTTTTTTGAGACGGAGTCTCCCTTTGTCACCCAAGCTGGAGTGTAGTGGTACCTTCTCGGCTCATTGCAACCTCCAACTCCTAAGTTCAAGCAATTCTCCTGCCTCAGCTTCCTGAGTAGCTGGGACTATAGGCATGCACCACCATACCCAGCTAATTTTTGTATTTTTAGTAGAGGCAGGGTTTTATCATGTTGGCCAGGCTGGTTTCGAACTCCTAACCTCAAATTATCCACTTGCCTTGGCCTCCCAAAATGTTGGGATTACAGGCGTGAGCCGCTGCAGCTGGCCTTCTATTTTTATTTTTATTTTGAGAGAGGATGATCTGTCTCAGAATCTATTTTGCTCTCACCCAGGCTGGAGTGCAGTGGTGTGATCTCAGCTCACTGCAACCTCCACCTCCCAGGTTCAAGCAATTCTCATGCCTCAGCCTCCCAAGTAGCTGGGACTACAAGAGCGTGCCACCACGCCCGGCTAATTTTTAGCATTTTAGTAGAGATTGAGTTTCTAGTATTTTAGACTAGATTGGGGTTTTGTATTTTAGAAGAGACTGGTTTAAAGAGACCTGGGTTGCCCAGGATGGTCTCAAACTCCTGAGCTCAGGAAATTCACCCCCCTTGACCTCCCAAAGTGCTAGGATTGCAGGTGTGAGCCACCACACCCGGCCTGGCCTTGTATTTTTAAATGTGAAAATTGGTTCCTGAATCTGGATTTTCATCTAAAACTTTTCCCAACAATTATGAATAAATGGGAATTTATATGTGAGGGAGCCATGGCGAGTGTATGACATGGAATAATTCTGTTTATAGTGATTAAATCAAGAGTGAAAAAACAGACTTTTGATTCAAGCCCCGTATTCTTTGTCCTTACCTTGCTCAGAATGCGGATGAGGTCACCCCGTTGGAAGGACAGTTCATCTGTCTGGTCACCGTGACAATCCCACAGGCCCTGGTAGTAACTGGCATAGTCTACTGATCAAAGAGAGGAAAAATCAAAGTTAAAAGGACTCTTTTTTCCAAGGAGCCCATGTTTTTGCTATAAATGGAAACCATATTGTCCCTAGGAAACCTCAGATTAAGGGGGGTTGAGATGAGATACAGCCAAACACTCAGCATGAGCAAAGGACCATGGGAGAAGAAGATCATTAACTAACATTAAATATTTACAGATCACTCCTAGTAGGATGCCGTTCAACAATATGATAAATATATTTATTTATTAATAAAAGAAAATCAGGCAGGTAATTTTTCACTTGGGTTTGTAAGTAAGCAGTGCAGAGGTTTCCCGCCAGACTTTCCTGATCCAGGCCATCTAAAGTATCTAGTTTTTCTCTTCATTATGCATTTGAAGGATCAGAGTAAATCTATGACTTCGGCCTATTTACAAGACAGGCTGAGTCAGCCAGCAGGCTTCTGGATTACAGCTCACTTTTCGGCCTCCTCTGTCCATAGCAACTTTGTCCTGGGCACTTCCCACCCAGGTACTATATGAGGTAATCACCAATAAATACTGAAACAAATAGCCCAGTCTTTAAGTGGAACCAAGGGGGTGTCTCATCCATTACAACTAAATTCTGGGTGGGCTGGCCCTTTTCCAGCATCTCATTTGTAGACCCTGAACACGTCTGCCAAGATTTATCTGCAAGCCCCCAGGGGAAAAGAAACCAAAGTGATCTGCATTAAGAATGAAAGCAACTGAAGACGACAAACCAAGCTTTAGAAGCAGCTGGAAAGATTTACTGAGCTTCTCAGCAAAACTAGATGGCAATGATGCCACAGGACAGCCATCGATTCTTAACAATGAAGAATTTGTATTGATCCTCTACCCGGAAAGGTTAAACACTAGAGTACAAAATGGGAGAGGATCTGGGGATTTGAATGGCAGGAGAGCTAATGCCCACTAGACCAGGGATGCTCCTTGTTCCTTGGGGTGCTCTGTATGAGAGCTGGGAACAAAGCACCTACAAAAGATGAAATTCAACTGATGGGAGTCAGGAGTCCTGGGTTCTAATTAAAATTCTCATGATTTTGGGGGAATCTATTCTATAGATTTCCACCTTTCCCATTATTAATTTTGACCCTCCCAAGAGCAGTGATAGTACTGGTGGCTGAGGATAGGGCAAGTGGGCAGTAGGGCCACAGACACCCTGCGTATATTTGTTTTTTTTTTCTACTTGTTCCTGACTTATGAGCAATTCAAAGAATAAAGGCACAGGGGGACAAAATCCCTATATGTCTCTGGAAGAGAACTTTGGTAGGAATCTTAAAGGGTACAAAAACTGAGGACAGGGAGAACTATTTAGTTAAGACTCGGGTATTGCAAACAACAGTAAAAATGTCAACCATATAGAAACTCAGGCATGTTTTCTTCACACATAAAATTGTCTGTGTGTGCAGTAGACAACAGAGGGCAGCAAACAAGATAACTACTGTGAAAACATTCTGCCACAGAGTTGATCATATGTTTGGAAGAAAAATACTTAGGGAGAAATATGTTAACTATTGAAAAGACAAAGCATATATATTTGGAAATATAAGTACATGAAATAATAGAGAAATATAAATCCCTGAAAAGTGAAAGTAGTTTTCCCAGAGGATATATTATGAATTTTCAATTTTAATGGAGTTGATTAATCACCCCAAGATTTTGACTAAATTCAGGAATGAAAGAATATTGACATCAATGTTTTTCGTGGATTTATATATAGTAGAGAAAACCATTTTTATAAAATTAGATTCTAAAACCATAACAATATTTCTGAGCTGTAAGGAGACCGACAAGCTTGTCTTGGTCTTTTCTGGCCCAGTGGACAGTCACTTTGGAGGGCTGTTCCCGGCAGTGTGCCTGGATGTGGGATAGGTCCTAATACTGAGTACCCTTTTGGTGTATACATAAAGTGATTTGATATTGGGTATATATGGGTCTGGGAGAACATCTAGAAAAAGACCTATTCTAAAAGCACAACAGGTCACAGGGAAAGCAAGAAGCTAGGAGGAAAACAGAAGCCTTCCAGGAAAAAAATCTAGATAGAAAAGGTCTTTGATGTTAAAGGCCAAAAGAAGACAGAGTTCAGGAATCCAGGAGATGGTTTAGCTCAGCCCAAGAATAGGGATTGTCAGAATTAGAACAGCTCCAACAAACAGGCAGAATGAAGGGCTAAAAACTGGGAAAAGGTTGAACTTGCTAGTAGCTCGAGGTATTCTGTATTAAGGAAATCAGTGAGAGGCAGGTAATTCCTTAGCTGGGCAAGATGACCCGATATTGCAGACTTCCTGTTTAACACACATATGATTTGCATTTATGTGTATGTGTGCATGCAACTTCATTTCTCAGCATCCAACAGACATGTATACAGTACCTACTAAATGCCAGGGACTGTGTTAGATACTGGGAATTCCACACTGGCCACACATGAACCCTCCTCTCAAGGCTACCCTCTAGTTGGGGTGGCACCATGGAAAAAACAGTTACACAAATGTTTATTTATGATTGTGATAAGTCGGTGAAGGAGAGGATGAGGATGCTGTGTGTAACAGGGAATCTAACATAGTTAGAGGGATTAGAAAGGGCCTTTCTGATCAAGTGGGTGTTATTTAAGGACCTTAAAGAGGGGAAGAGATAAGTTGGAGGAGGGCTTCATTCCCGAAGCTTGGCATCAGGAAGAGCTTAAAAGCCCAGAAGTCTGCAGGGCTAGTCCAGCTTCTCCCTAAACCTGCCCAACTCATCCTATAAACAAGAGAATGTATGAGGAGACTTTGATTTCTTTAGCTCAGGGAGAGGAACTGAGAGTCCAAAGGTAAGGCTTGCCTCTATGGGCTGGATTTAGGTTCCTTTGGGCTTATACTATTCTGGCAGCCGTCTGAAATCAAAAATGGTGCAGCATTCTGACCATTTAATTAATTCAAAACATCTTTATTCTCATTTTGAGGACATTATTCCATCTAATTATTTTTTTTTCCAGTCTGTCCATTTGGAATGAAAAACAAAAGAATAAAGCTTAATGCCAGCATTTCTCAGTGTCTCTCCAAAAAACGTAACTCTGCACTAAATAAAGCCTGGTAATTCAAAAGCAAAGCACTAATATATTCAGCATAAAACAGACAGAGGACCTAGAGCAATAATGACACCACTAATAACTAAAACAGTTATAACAATTAACAACAATTACAATGATAGAGAAGCTAATGGGTATGATCACTGCATTTAAATTGCTAGCAGAGCTGAGAAAGACTTTTTCTACAGAAAAAAAAAGAGCAGCATCTTATTCTCTTTATTCTATGTAAAGGAAGCTAAGCTCCAAGCAACCAAAATGTCATAAGAAGAACAGCAACAGACCAAGTTAAAAAAAAGTATTGGTTTCTATTTTCTAGGTATTTATTGCAAAGCATTTGTCATTGCATGCCAGGTTCTTTACAATTAGTGACAATCATTTCTCTTGTAACTGAGGCGAAGTTGGTGCTATTGATGATAAAGTCAATGTCTGAAAATTAGCCTCTATGACAAGGAAAGTTTTTTTTTTTTTGAGATGGAGTCTCACTCTTGTCGCCCAGGTTGGAGTGGAGTGGTGTGATCTCGGCTCACTGCATCCTCCGCTTCCCGGGTTCAAGCAATTTTCCTGCCTCAGCCTCTTGAGTAACTGGGATTACAGGTGCCTGCCACCAAGCCTGGCTAATTTTTGTATTTTTAGTAGATACTGAGTTTCACCATGCTGGCCAGGATGGTCTTGAACTCTTGAACTCAGGTGATTCACCTACCTCGGCCTCCCAAAGTGCTGGGGTTACAGGCATGAGCCACCATGCCCAGCCTTACAAGGAAAGTTTAAGGTAAAAAGGACCAGGACATCTTTCTCCTTTCTCCTTTCTTAGGGACAATAAAACCTGACTATTCCTTCCAGAGTTCAGCTTATGTTTGGGAGTCACTGGGTAGCTACAGAATTCAAGCTGTGACCAGGGAAAAGTGGTTCAAGGCAGGCCAGCATGTTATTTACATTTTCTTGATGACTAAAATTATTGTGTCAGTGAGGTCTAGCATTGAGTATAACCTCTTAAGTTACGGAAAAGAGAGAGAAAATGGGAAGACGGATAAAGCTAGTCCTACAAAAGCATGGGATGGTGAGACTTGGACAAAAAATGCCTTAAATAGTGACCCATTGGAAGTGACTTGAAATGTTCTTTAAGCCAGGTCAGAAAGGTCCAACATATTTAGTCCAGTCAAGTAAACTCTGATAATTTTTCTTTTTTTTTTTTTTTTTGTTCGGGACAGGGTTTCATTTTGTCACTCAGGCTGAAGTCCAGTGGCACAATCATAGCTCACTGCAGCCTCGAACTCCTGGGCTCAAGCTATCCTCTTCCTGCAGCCTCCTGAGTAGCTGGGACTACAGGTGCATGCCACCACATCCAGCTAATCCTTTAATTTTTTTAAAAGACAGGATCTCACTCTGTTGCCCTCAACAGATCAGAAGTTTGCTGATCTCAAACTTCTGGGCTCAAGCAATTCTCCCACCTCAGCCTCCCAAAGTGCTGGAATTTTAGATTTGAGTTACTGTGCCCAGCCTTGATAACTTATTAACTATTACGGAAGAAAGCTATGAAAAAATTTGCCAAGTCTCCACTGACTGTGGTACCAGAGGAGGAAGAGCAATTGGATAATACCATTTGCTTACTTCATAGGCCTTTAATCTTGAGTTTTCAAATTACTATGGTCCTTGGTGTTATAAGTATGATTTGGAAGTAGGGAACACTCACATTCTGATTTTCATCTAATTTACTCTTTTCATTGGGCCAATATTTTACCTGGTTGATAATCAGCTCATGTTTGGTCTTGGGAAACAGGCTTCAAAAGGTAAGAGCTGCAACCACCTCTGTGGTTTCTCATTTTTTGGCCCTCCTGAAAGCAACCATTTGCTTATAAGACCACAGCAGTGTGGTCTGTGTCTCATTTTGGCTTAGTTTGCCCACAGTTTCAGAGCTGGGGTTGGGGCAGACTGAGGGAGGTATGGGTGGGAGGGGTCTGTTGCAGGTTTTCCTTGGTCAGGGATTTTATGTATCTAAGGATGATTTGTGCCTCCAGGATTGCTTTTTATTTGACATAGCACACGCAAACAAATGGCCAGTAATTTTTATAAAAACGAATGCAGAGGAAGTTTTATTTTTGATTACCTGAAGATTACCTATTCATGATAAGGAAAGGTGATAAGCTCTCATTACCTAAGACCTTTAGTGTTAGACTATTAGGCTGATGGGTTGGAATTTAGTGAAAATCTGAGGTGTTGAAGAGTCACTCATTAAAATAACCCTGTTACTGGCAGTCATGTTGTAAACTGAGCTCTTTATAGATTGAGCAATCAATACTACAAGGCTGTGATAGATTTTCTAGGTAACAGAATGAAATAAAAGAAATTACATCTTACAGGGTCATTAACACTCAATAAGTATGAACTGAATCCCGTTCACCCATTTCGATAAGATCTAGTTGGGCCTTAAAGATGTTAGCAATTCCATCAGGGAAAAGCACAGCATTCAAGGAACAGGATCCATGGAGGTTGGAAAAAAGTACTTGGATTTTAAAAGTCACTCTGCTAGCGTCTTTTAGGAAAAAAGGAAGAAGGGAAAGATCAACTTACTTAAATTTTTTTTCCCCAAAAATGCATGTTAACACCTGAGAAAAACTAAATAGCACAAACTTGTGTAGCTTGTCTATGACATAGGAATTCAGGCTGTCTTAGAGCTCCCTACCTTTTAAATGCCTTCACTGGGGCTGCCTGCCCTTCCTCCAGACCTCTATCTTTTATTGTTACAAAACTAAGTGATGACATTTGGATTTATATATTTTTCACCATTTCGATACTGCCTTTGGAGAAAAGGCACTACATAAAATCGATCAATAAATAAGTAAACACAAATAATAAAAATTCCTGCCTCAGATTCTGCAGAGAGAGCGAAAAGTCTTCCTGTTTTTAATCACTAAGTCACCAATCATTATAACTGGTGGGAAGTGTAAACCATAGAAACGTATTCAGAGCTCACTATACTTTAACAACACTTATTTTGGAGGCAGGAAGCATGAGGAACAACATTTTTTTTTAAAACTTACTTGAATTATAGCTGTGGGAACAGTTAAGAAATAAATCTACTCTCACCTCCTAGATATAACCTTAGAGAAAGAGGTAGAAGGAGGAAATGAGATGAGGGAGGAGTCTGAAACTGGATTCTAGATTTTGCCAAAAGACTGATGCTTCCTGAATGGAGTTTAATATGAAATTAGCCATAGGAAGCTTACAGTTACTCCACCCAAGCTGTCCACATGAAGTGTTTCTTTTCTGCATTGGTGATGGAAGTTGGTTGAGAAAAGATATACGTGGAACATGGGTGGGTCAGAACAGATTTTCATTTGGAATTCTGTATAGTAAGTAGACAAAAGAAGGAAATAGGTTTCAGAATGAATTTAATTACATGTGTTCATTATCATGAGGTCCTTGCAGCTACACTCACATCCTTGCATCATGCCTCCACTGCTTTCTTTCTCTCCTGCTTTGGCACATGACTTCTGAGGCTGCGTCTTTGTTATCTCTTCTCTTCCTTGGGAGAAGCTGGACCCATAGGAAGTTGGGTCCTAAACATTTTAAGTATTTACTTTCTGCAGAGAATGAACCTAGAAATGGGAGCTTTGGTGGATGGATAATGAAGAGAAGAAAAAGCACAAGGAAAGGAGAGAGGAGAATGGGAAAAGACAGGGCCAGATAACACAAGGAGCAGGGAGGGAAAGAGGGCAAGAATTTCTAGGCTTAAGAATTTCATAGACTCTCTAAGAAAAATATCAACCAGTATCTAAATCAGTCATGATGAGGGCTCTGATGGAATGAATGTCCTTGAGGTAGCCCTTGCAATGTGCAGCATTCCTTTACTGACAACCATGGAATAGGTCCTTGGTCCACTTACAGAGGCTTCAGAGGGGCATCTGACCTCACAAAGGATGGGCTCACTAACAGCCTGAAGCATGGTTAACAGTCTGGGATGAATAAGATGTAATTTTATATTCAACAAACCTGTTACATATTTATTTCCAAATGTGCCTGGAATCAAACCAGGCCATCAGAAGTCAGCATCACCAAGCAATTCTATCCTTCACCCCGTGTTCACTTTTCAAATCTGACACATTTCTATTCCCCTCTGAACTTGTAATCTCTGGGCCTCTCAGAGAGGAGACATTTCCATTCTTTCCATTCTCAATCCTCTGATCTCTTAGAGATGAGGCAATTTTATTTTCACTGTACTGATTTGAGACATACTGATAGGAAAAAATAAATACCTGGTTTGGCTTCCCACCCTCTCTAGGATAAATCTTGGCTGTTCTGGGAACATTAATTAAAGTGAATGGATGGCTGCTTTTAAAGTTTAGATATTTCCCTACTCAGTCACTTTATTTGGGGCTCTTGGGGTCACACATAGATACCCTCTTAATTATTGAGTCAGGCAATTTTTGTAGTCTCGGAAAAAGGTGCTTTCTCTAATCAGAAGCCCATAATGTCCTACCCAGTGCCCGTGCATTTAGAAGCTCTTATACCTCCTTTTCGTCGAGTGCCACTCTCATCCTCTTCTAGATTATGCTCTTCATCTGGGGGGATAAATGATCAGTATTAGCAATTAGTGGTTCACAGTCTCATGTTACTTATTTATTTATTTTTTGAGATAGAGTCTTGCTCTGTTGCCCAGGCTGGAGTGCAGTGGCACAATTTCGGCTCACTGCAAATTCCATCTCCCGGGTTCAAGGGATTGTCCTGCCTCAGCCCCCCAAGGAGCTAGGAGTACAGGCATCCGTCACCACACCCAGCTAACTTTTGTATTTTTAGTAGAGACAGGGTTTTGCCATGTTGGCCAGGCTGGTTTTGAACTCCTGGCTTCAGGTGATCTTCCCTCCTCTCCCTCCCAAAGTATTGGGATTACAGGTGTGAGCCACCATGTCCAGCCAATCAGTCTCACATTCTTTATATGGAGAGGTCCCCTTTCTCTGAGCTCATCATACTCTTCTCTTTAAGGAACGTTTACTGTGTTCTTTAAAAAAAAAATCATCTCTCGCCTTCAAACTGGCCCTCTCCTTCTCTTCCCTTTCATTTATTCGTAAACATTTTGAAGTGCTTATTACATGCAAGACATTGCAATAAGAAATGGGACAAGCCATAAAAAAGACTGTCAGGGTTCCTGCCCTTATGGAGCTTCCAGGCCATTGGATTATTTAGGTGTCTATCACCAGTATCCTAATCCTTTTCCTCAAACTCCATTTCTCCTTTCCTCTGGAATTCTCTTCAAAATTATTCTCTCTATGCAAGCATTCTCTCTGGTTTTAAGCACTCCAGAGTTAGGATGTTTGTGTGTGTGTGTGTGTGTGTGTGTGTCTGTGTGTGAGAGAGAGAGAGAGAGAGAAAGAGACTCTGTGAGTGTGTGTGTGTGTGTGTGTGTGATTTGAAGTGGGTGTTTAAACCCTCTGTGACTGGCCAGGTGCAGTGGCTCACACCTGTAATCCTAGCACTTTGGGAGGCCGAGGTGTGTGGATCACGAGGTCAGGAGTTCGAGACCAGCCTGGCCAACATGGCGAAACTTCGTCTCTACTAAAAATACAAAAATTAGCTGGGCATGGTGGCAGGAGCCTGTAATTCCAGCCACTTGGGAGGCTGAGGCAGGAGAATTGCTTGAACCCGGGAGGCGGAGGTTGCAGTGCCACTGAACTCCAGCCTGGGTGACAGAGCAAGACTCTGGCTCAGGGAAATAAAACCAAAAAACTCCCTGTGGTTAATTAGTCTTTAATCCTTAATGTATCCATCTTTGTTAGCTGTAGTGGAGGCTGGTCATGTACATAATTTTATGTTCCTAGTACTTGGGGCTTGTAGTTATCTTTTTACTGTTTTTATTCAGCCTGCCTTGTTCATTAGAGTATAAGCTCCTGAGGGTAGTTGGAATGATCTTTTAATTAATTGCTGTAGATTCAGAATGGATTCTAGGTCAATGCCAGTGTCTAACTCCAGTCAAGTGTTTATACTGTCAAAGTCATAACATGATTGGCCTAAGTTTCTTACCCTCATTAACCTGTTTCATCTCATCATATTACCTGGTAAAATAGGAATTGGGCCTTTATGAAGTAAATATGTGCCAAAATCATATTTAGCTATTTTATACATGGGGCAAAGTGAACAAAAATACACTCACTATTTTTTTCACTACCACCATGTTTTCCCACTCTCTCACTCACACATATATATATACACACGTGCACAGTATAATAAGCAATGTTTTGAGGGCTGAATAATCAGCTTCTCCTGGCCACATTTACTTTCCTTTCTCCTTCTGAGTCTTACAACATTTGCTTGTCTTACTGCTCTATAGTTTTGCCACTACATGAACCTTTGAGGAGATGGTCTGGGGACATTTCTTTCTTTCTTTTTTTAAATGTAATGTTTATAGGGCAATATGAGTTCTGGTATGTCAGACTGGAAAAGTAAGCTCCAAGCTCATAGATAAGAAGCAGCAGAATAAAAATATGTTAGAATACTATAGAGCATTAAAGAAGTAATTGATTTCAAGTAAAAAAAAGACTCATACGGCCAGGTGTGGTGGCTCATGCCTGTAATCCCAGCACGCTGATAGGAAGGATCGCTTGGGCCCAAGAGTTTGAGAGCAGCATAGACAACAGAGCAAGACCCTGTCTCTACAAAATATAAAAATAAAAATTAGCTAGGAATGGTGGTGCACACCTGTAGTTCTAGCTACTTGGGAGACTGAGGCTGGAGGATTGCCTGAGCCCAGGAGTTTGAGGCTGCATTAAGCCATGATTGCACTACTGCATTCCAGCCTGGGCCTGGGGAACAGAGAGAGACCTTGTCTCTAAAAAAACCAAAAAGACTGATACTCAGGGATATATATATATATATATATATATATATATATATATATTTGCCCTATAATATGGTATGGGAAATGAAACACTTTGACTCAACAGTTCTTATAGCCATGTATAATCTAGCAGCAGAGAATGTTCTACTTGCCACGTGTAGTGCTCCCTCAACCCTACCACAGAGAATAAAAGAACCTAAGCTAATGGAGGAGTGAAATCAAATACAGGAAACAGATCATGCTGAAATAAACCGCATCAAACATTCTTTGCACATTGTCTTCTTGTTACTCGTCCACTTCCTTCCTTTCTCTGCTATGATGCATTTCCTTTTTGACATGGGACTAATTTTAGGATTGAAAACATTAGAGGAAAAATTGGTACATCCTCCATTTTAGAGATACTTAACAATTTGGAGAGAGAGCAGCTCTTTTGTTGGTATCAAACAACTCCATCACAAAGACCAATAATTTGCTGTGCTTAGGCACTTTTGCAGAGAGGGTTTATTCTACCTCTGCTGTCTGTGTGCAGCTGTCTCTTCCTCCCAATTCTAATCAATGTAAATTGGGTCAGATCTCCACTGTGAATTACAAATTGGATCCGAAGTTGGAGGGTCACCGTGCTGCTACTCCACCTCCTTCCCATTGCCATTAGATGGGAAGCTTCACCAAAGATCTTTTCTAAATAAATCAGACTTTATTGTAAAACTCGGCCACTGACGAGACATAACCTCATTAGCATTGATTTTAAAATAAATTATTGAAAGTGGCTTGCCTGCTCTTTGCATTTGTAAAATAGGAGAATGTAAATGTATTTGCAATGATAAAAATGAAAACTAAAACTTGATTCCTTTATCCTTTCGGGCAACAGCACTTAATCTAGTCATAATACAAAGTTGGAATAATAGAAATGTGTTCTATGCAGTTCAATTCCAGACCAGATACTCTGATTTCCATTACACCTTTGGAATCACCTAGAAAGAAAGAAAAACACTGGCCATAGAGCTTTTATATCATCCACTGCCATTACTAAGCTCTACAATGATGGATGTGAATGGGGAAGCTCCAATCCCCACATCTGTTCTATCTAACACTGTCCTTCCTGGGTGGCTGAAAGTAGGCTCAAATCAAGAAGCCTTCCCATTGATGGGCTTGGTGCTATGACTCTGGGGTCTTTGGAAGACTGGGTATGGGGCACTGTCACATAGTGAAGGAAAGCACTGTTCACAGCTGGTTGTAAAAATTATACCCCAGACACCTCCCTAGGTTCTGGGGGCACAATACAAATAGGCATACAATTTATCTCAGATCCTTCCATGAAACTAAACAGATGTCTTTCAAACTCCAAGTCGAAGACAACTGCTTATATGGCAACAGAAACAAAGGGGTGGGTTAAATAGCTAAAGTTCTCATTTTTATTAATCTCTAAAGTGAGGCTTTAATTTTAAGAGACAATTTTGAACAATATATTTTAGGCTAAAGAGCTTGTTGAATTTCTTTATAAGAGTATTATTAGGCATTTCAGCATTATATCTACTGAAATACATCTTCATTTAAGAGTGAATTAAAATTTATGTGCTAGCTCAACTTTAAACAGTAATGGATTATAATGGTCCTTGCTCCTAACAGTGCATATGGGACCCCAACCTTACATAGGTTTTAAACAAATTAACCTCTAAAGATTACTGTCCACTTATCACATTAAATGCTCTACTTGATCCCCAAATATCTCATCTCAATTGGGAAAACAGTTGAAGAAGATTCTGTTAACTGTGCGAACATGTAAGAGAACCATGGGGCATCACAAATGAGCATCAGTATCCGGAGAGTTGATTTCAATCAACATTCTTGGCACAATGTCAGGGACACTAATGAGAGGCTGAGAGGAACATGACACTGAATCTACCTCAGAGGGACAGAGAGGAGCCAGCAGCTTCTCATGACACCTGGCTCTTTTCTGAAGTCCTGCTCTGACACTCTTCTGACATTGGCTACAATGATATCAGAAAGAATAACATTAGAAAAAAATGACTAAATCAGGAAGAAGGGAAATCACTTACTTCCCCAAACAAAGAAAGTGACAAAAGTTTCAAAAAATGCCAACTGTATCAATGTACAACCAGACATCAAGGTGTTCTGGTGACAGATGCAACAGAAATACAGACAGATTCAAGGTGCAAAGGGGACGTGCAGAAAAGTAGAAATAAACTGCTCCCCAACATGCACAGATATGTTATAAATCCACGGATGTTATAGCACCTCATCAGACTACATGGAAAATACAAGTAAGATGCTAATAACACATTTAATTCTCTGCTGTGTATTTGGCAATCTCAACTGTTACCTCAAAATATTTGCATCCTATTTCAGTGATATGGGCTTGATGTATAAGATATTAAACTCAATTTGTGCTAACTGCAACACTTGGAATGCACTAAATTTAATTTCACAAATAATACCTAAGCATCTACTAATTGGGGAGAAAGACCTGAATACAAATCACTGTGGTGAGGGCTAAAACAAAGCTTAATTCCAGTTGAGTATCTGGGAAGGTGTCACTGGGGAGACAGTTGAGCAGAATATGTACGAGTTCACAGGCTGAGATCAGAAGGGTAGTCTAGGTAGAAGAAACAAGATTCCAGTTTTGGCGCTGGCCAAGCAGGACTGTGTGGCTGGGGCTCAGTGGGTATGGGAGTAAGAAAGAGAAAAGGCCAGAAGTTCAGAGGAGGCCTGATAATGGTGTTGACTCTTCCCTGATGCTCTTTCTTCATAAACTTTGCATTTTTTGTCTCCATTTTTAAAAATTTCTTTAGACTTCTTACCTTCACTGTTCCCCCTTCCTGTGGGTCTGAACAACTGTACAGGGGGAAAAATAATTCCACAGAATGCTTGTTTCCATTTGACTCAAAATTTAAAAAACTCAGTTATATGCTTTATTATAAAGCAATCTGGTTTCTAGGTCTATAATAACACCCTGGGGCAGTGTGGGCAGCATTGGAATGTGCACAGAAATTCCCAAAGAAGGCTCTTCATCTCTCTTTCTATTTGCTCTTCTGAAATCTCTCTAGAGAACACAGCCAGATTTCGTTGCCACTGCAGCTGCTACAAGGCCCCAGTTACAGCACTTCAGTGGTCTCAGGCGCCTTGCTGGATCCCAGCCTTGAGACCCCAGACAAAACCTGATAAAAGCTGTCCTTTTATGGAATCTTGAATCATGGAGCTGGGCCTATGCTGGCCTGTAAAATAACTATGAGAGTGGTCGTGGTGGTGAGAGAGGGCTCAGAAAGGCCTCCTATTTTCTACATATTGCTTTAGCATTTCTTCGTGGTAGTTCCCTGCAGTTTGATCTATTGCAAATGAGATCCTAAAAAAATCAGCCCCCATATGCTCAACATGGATGTTCAGAAATCCCACCAGATACCAACCCTGAAACCATATTTTCCAAGACTAACGTTTTTGTGGTTTGGCTGAAAACCTTGAGTGCTCTGGTGTTCCCTCATGGGGAGAAGAGTGCTAGCCACGTAGCAAATGCTAATTATTCCATGATTAATGTGATGGAGTGAGTTTAATGTGATGACCCATACATTATTTTGATTACGAAAAACATTTTTTATTGACTTGGTATTTGTTACATACATTTTTCTCCCTATTAGGAAGCCCATGTAAATTATACTCTGGAAGGGAGGTCTCACTAACATGGCTTTCCCCATAGAGACAGTGAGGGCTTGTGTGGGCCCCATCCCAAAAGGGAGGATTAGCAGAACTGTGAATGTTAAATACCCTCCACAAAGCACATTTACTTGTTATAATGAAACAAATGTTAGAGGCCCACGTATTTGACTCTTGATGGGTATGCAGTGTTAGCACAATCCAACATTACTGTAGGCCATCCTTCCACCCAGCACCTGGCCTCGCAGTAAAAATGGGCCAGAGCAGAAGGTGCGCTCCACATTCCATCTGCTCAGGATTTTCAATTTCACCTGCTCCGTACACATAGCTGGAAATATCCAACTGGACTGTCTCAGGTCTAGTTCGAGAAGGCGGGGACCTAACCACCCCCAGTTCTTCAAGGAGATAACACTTCCTGTTTAAACACCATCACATTAATAATAGCCAGCATTTACCGAGTACTCACTGCATGCCATTGTAGGCCAGGGCTCTGTGCTAAGAACTTTACACATGTCAGTTCTAGACTCCTTACTACATCCTTCTAAGACAACTACTGTTGTTTTCCCCATTTTACAGGTAGTACAATCAGGCAGAGAGAGGGCAAATAACTTGCTCAAGGTCTCACAGCTAGCAGGTGGCAGAGCAGTTCCATCCTGACTTAGAGCCAGTATCTGTACCTATGATACCATGCTGTCTCATGTGCCGCTGGTTGGTAGGTGGTCTTGTGAGAGGGCAGCAGAAAGGAGACAGTGTTAGGCCCCCTCACATTCCCTTCTCAGTTTCTCCAGGACTGATGGTGTGGCATGTGCAAAATTCAAACAGTGAGTTCAGAAGCAACAACTGAGTGGAGTGGACAGGAAGCTGAGTGATAGCGACTGGTTGCTGAAATATTCATATCATAATTAAATGTTAATATATCCCACCTCCAACTCTGTTTCTAAGAACTGTGATGGATAGAGGCTTATGGGAAAGAATCTGTTGGCTGAGTACAGTGCTGTCCTTTGGAAACTAAGAGGGCGCTTAGCTGCTGTTTCCTTAACCTGCAGAAAGAGACCCTGGATTTCCTACTGTGTGGCTTTCCTCACTTCCAATGGACAGCTGTTGTGGATACAGGGTAAGTGTACCCTCAGACCAGTCTTCATGCCCGTGGGGCCACTCCCAACATACCAGCTGGTGGGAATTTTGGAAAAATGCCCTGATACTCTGCAATGGCCAAGGGGAAAAGTTTAGGAGGCAAGAGAAAGATGGTCATTAGGAAGCCAATCATACCTTCACTGCCCACTCCTGGGGTAAGGTGACAGTCCCAAACTCATCTAATTTTTTGAGTCCTCTTTCTCTTTATTCTTCTTTGCTCTGTATCTCTGAGCATCAGCCCCCCTCCTCCCTGGCTCCTTTGAAAACAAAACATGGTACATAAAAAGGCCCTTTCTTTCCACCCCAGAAGGTTCACTGAGGTATTCCCAGAGCACTCTTCCACAGTTGTAACCCAAAGTGGACTGTCACCCGGATATTTCCCCAAGCCTGGGCAAGAGTGAGCAGAATATGAGCTCACTAGGAAGATTCTGGCCAAGTTGGGGAGTGCATCTCCTTTTAGGGAGTGTTGTGAATTAGATCCATTTCTGCACCCTGCTGTTGCAATGGAGCTGACTGTGAAAGGGAAGATTCTCAGAGGAGCTGTGTTTTAATGTAGCAATTTGATTCAATTTTCCACTCTATAAAATTACCCATCACTGCTCGTTGCTTTCTAACAGACACCTTCACTCTTAATTTAACAATCCTATCGAATTCTGCCAGGGAAATTGGAAAAATTTATCACCTGTGAAATTTTATTTTCCTTTGGTTGTATCTGTTTTTGTAAAACTTCATTAACGACGATGACTTGCTGAGGAAATTATCATTTTTTTTAACGTCAGACACAAGAAATGGCTCGACCTCAACCAAGATATCATTTGCATAATAAAACACAACAAAAAGGCTGGAGAAGTCGGGACTGGCAGAGGCTAGAAGTGCTAGGAGAAGAAGCAGGCTCTCCTTGGTGGGTGGGTAAAGTCCCCAGCAGGGCGGGGACATGTGGCCAAAGTCCTGCCCCTTGACTCAGGAAGCAATGACGTAGCTTCTTCCCCAGGAAGAGATAAATGCAGCGTGGAGAGGGTCGGACGCTCTTTTTAGGAAGCCTTGAAATGCAAGTTGCTTACTGTTGATGCTTTTAGCAACCAGCCCTATCTTCATGGGCTTGAGTGTTAGATTCACTTTAGTTCCTAGGTTCATCTGGGATTGAGGCTTAAATTGCTATAAATTTAAGCTTAACTTGAATTTCTCAGCAGAGCACTGAACTCCTGGCAAACGTCCATAGGAACCATCTTTCTGAATGGACTTGAAGATTAGCGTTTCTGTGGTCTAACTACCTCACAATTAAAAGCTCAGGCTTTGGTTCTCCTCCGTCTGACCCCCACTGAGCTCTGCACTGTTCACCACCTGCTGTTATCCCCACTAGAAGTGGCTATGCAGAAGCAGTGATGACTATATAGTTTTTAAGATGATAGTTTTCATGCCTTTGGAAAAAAGGAAATACAGAGAGTAGACATGTTGTAATGATGAGCAGATAAAACATGTTAGGCTTCCTTCTAAGAGTAGTGATATTTCTGTCCACAGGTGTGATGCTGATCATGTGGACATGAAACATGGAAAAAAAAAAAGAGTTGTGATTTGATTCACGGTATATCTGAACTAGGTAATAATGAGTTGTTCTCTATCAAGGTTTATTATCAAGGTTTGCTCTACGAAGGTATTACTAAAAAGGTTTGTCAGCATTTACAACATGTTTCAGATTTTTGAAATCCTTCATAATTTTGAAGCAATTTTCCATTATTCTCATGACTACACACCAAAAAGTTGAAACTCAAGAATTTTGATGACTCATCCCAAAACTCACAGTAAACCAATAAAAAACAATGTAAATGTTCTTGACTGTTTAACCTGGTGGACCCATGTAATAAGTTACTTCACATGGCATGGATAGAAGACATTCCCTAATCAAATTCTTCTTGCTCCCAGAGCAAGGCAGAGCTTCATTACTGTTTTCCCTACAATCTCATAAAGCTTCCCACATTATCTCCTTCAGAGGATGAAGGTTAGATTTGGCTTCTTTTGGAATTTTCAAAGTTATTATTCTTTAATCAGGTCACGAGTTTCTGAAACTAGCGGAAGATAATCGGAGCACAAAATTTCTCACCTGGCAAGACTTCATAAATATCTTCTTCTTCTTTCTCCTCTGTAGGCTCCTTTAACCCCACACTACCAGGCAAGATAGTGCGTCTGCACTGGGAACCAGAATTTGGGGAGTCAAAACCATCAATATCATCATATGTCTCTTCTTCTTTTTCTTCTTCATCCTCCTCCTCTTCACATGGAATGGTTAAGGAGCTCAGATCTGCCAGGGCAAAGATGAGAATGAATCAAGAAACAGAGAAAAAGAAAATAATAAGACGAGAGGAAAGAGGGAGAAGGAGGAAGAGGGATGAGAGTAAAACATGTCAAAACAAAATGAAACACTAGGTTAAATGCTGTTATTTCTAATGTGAGCTTTGGTGGCAGGAAATCTACAGAAAAGGCCAGACTAGCACTGCATCAGGTTTAAACCATCAGCATAAATCCTTCCTTGCAATAAAACTTGATCAGGGTGAAGCAGCCCTGAAAAGTATGGGTGAGTAAATGAGAACACGAGGTGAAGGGAAGAAAATAGGCCAGAAGAGGAAAAGCCAGTGTGCTGCACACAACTCATCAAGTAGAAAACTGGAAGGGTGAGTGAAGGCTTGCAGTTCTCCAGGGTGCACAGGCCATGGGAACTCTGTAGAATGTTGGAGCTGTCAGAAGCTCATCTCCCCATTGATTTCACTGCAGAATTTCAGACAAGTTTGTTTGCAGAGAAAAAAAAAAATGGACAACAGCGAAAGAGAAAAAGAAACGGGGTATGGAAAAATAAAACAGTAATACAAGACCAAATGGAATAGCTGAACAATGCAGTTACCATGTCCTTTTGCAACTACAGAGTCTAGCTGCCCTTAAAGTGGGTCACTGTATAGAGGGTGTTGAGCCATTAGAGCATGGGGGAGCACCAGGGCAGGGGAGGGAGATTGGTTTTTTATTTTAATGGGGAACTGGGAATGTTCATCCTCTGATGTGTACTAGAGTGCTCTCTGAAACCCTGCTGAGGGCCCTCTGCAGGATGGGCGAGTGCAGTCACCGTACTCTGGGGAAGGAAAGGATAGAGAGACGTCCAATGTTCACTTCAAAACGCAATAAAACTGTTTGGCTTGATTAGGCTTTTAATAAAGATTTTGCAAAAATTTTCATCGGAATTTTGGTGCCACCACATATGAGGAAAGGATCAAAAACACATTTGTGGCTTAAACCATATGTTATTATTTTGTTTGTTTTAAAATAAAATGGAATGAATAATTTCTTCAATGTGGGATTCTGAAAGTACCACAGGGTACAGCTCAATAAAGCTGCTTTGAGTTTTATTGAGGTTTACACACTTAGGGGTATATTACACGCATAAATCCAAGGCACCTAGATGAGAGTGTACCCTGTAGTCTCGCCATCAATGTTCATGTTTGCCTAGTTCCAGTCTATTACATGTGACGCTGTTGGTAGATGCAATAGTTTGTTTTTGTGATAGCAAAGGCATAACTGAGTAAAACAGACAATTCTTGTAATTAAAACTCTGGTGCTTCCTTCTTTTTATCCACAATAAAATCTCATAGCAGAATAAAAAACTGAGATGAAAAGGCTTGGCGTTTTTAGGTTGACGTGTTTCTTTCTAGGTCTTGGGCCATGTATAAAGTTGGTGCTTCTGCCTTTCTGCAAAGGTAGGGTCCTGCCATGATGCTAAGTGAGGATTATCTAATACCAAGTGACACACTCAAGGTTGACTTCTTCTACCTACCAGGCCACTCCCAGATAAGGCTTCCTGGGCCACTGTTTCTGCTTTGCCTACAGGCTGGCCAGCAGAGGGTACTCTAAGAGCAGTCATTTACCATCTTCAGGCAGGTCTCTTCCCATCCCAAAGCAAGGAACACCTTATTGTGGCTTGGGAAATAGCAATTTGTTTTTAATGTACAATGTCCCTGAAGACCATCTAGATTAGTTTAGATTTCTGCTTCCTCCTAAGACTAAAATAAGAAGATTTTGAATCTCAATTGCAACTAGATGACTTTAAGTTGGATATTATGAATTTCCTTTCCAGAATATAAGGGGTTAGGAGACACTGAATTGGGCTGAACTGATTTTTAGATTCTTCTTTTTTCGTGGTTTTGAATATATATAGACTTGCCTGTAGGTAGGTGGATGAGCTATGATACCAGAGGTCTTCTCCAGGTTGATGTCATCTTTACCTTCTGATTTATACATAGTACTATTTGTTGTTATAATATGAGGAATGTGGTAGGAAGGGCAGAGATGAGAAAGGATAGAAAAAATACCTACTGAAGCCTGTAGATTACATTTATGCAACATAACTTCAACTGCAAATCAACTCAAGTATTATTTCTGTAACAGTGACACTTACCTTTTAACAAGAAACTTATTTGATCCACCCAGTCTCTGGCTTCTGCTGGACTAGTAGCTGTAAACTAGAGAAAAATCAGTGAATTAATTTGTCACTGTCATTAAAATTTCCATGAATCTTGACAGGGATGTCCAAGTGGGAGGAACCTCTGAGTTTCAGAGTTAAGTGTAAAGTTCAGGATTCTCTGTCTACTTAACATATAGAAAAAAGACCAAATAATTCACTCAAACTGATTTTTCATTCAGCAGTTTTGCATATCCAGAGATGACAGGTCTTTGAGTCCAGACATTCATGTCCATGTGCATTCTTTCATTTAATTATCTATTCCTTCATCAGGTGTTTATTTGAGAAAAGTTTACAAGAAAAAAAGCAAACCAACCCACACAGATGAAATGGGAACACTATAAAGGAGCCATATTTGGTATCAACTGGATGTCGAGAGGAGACAGGGAACATCTATTGTTTCCTAGAGTAGGTTAGGTCAGGGTGGCTTGCTGTAATAATACCATTTTGGTTGGATTTTAAAGAAGGGTTGGTGGAAACTGGTGGATAGAGTTGGACATTTCAGGTAGGAAGACCCATGTGCAAAAGAACAGGAATAAAATGAATTATGGGGAAGGCTGGCAGATCAACTTGATTGGAGAAGTTGGAGAGCTGAGGGTCAGAGAAGATTTTGTAAAATGGCTCTGAGTACCTGGAGTTCAGAGTTAAAATGTAGGCAACAGGAAGCCACTATCAGCTCTAGCAAAGGGAGTGGGGGATTCTTACAATAGTTGTGAAGGATTGAAATAGAGAAATCTGGAGACAGAAGACCAGTTGGTCCTCTGGGTGAACTTAACTATTGTGATGGCTGTGGGAATAAATAAGAAGGGGAAGAGCCAAAGGATGTTGTAGAAGAATCCACAGACCATGGTAATGACTTGAATTGAGCAGGCCAAAGAAAAGAAGTAAATAAACTACATTCTGATTTATAAAATAGGTCAGTCAAGTATCAGCCCTTAGTAATTTTTTATTTTAGATAAATCAACTTGAGACAATTGTTCCTGAAAAATATTTTAATTATCTGGCCTTTGGGGTAAGGTAAAGATATATGCTATACAAAGAAACTGGGTTCCTGCATAATACTTTTTAATAGACATTGTCATTCTTGATTTCTTAAAAACACATTTCTATAAAAACATTTCTAGAAATACTGGTTTAGACTTGTTACATAAACTTTTATCTAGATATGTTAATATCAGGATGTAATAACAAAAATAACTAGGAACATATTCAGTGCATATGTCTATATTATATATATTCATAAAGGACTCTATAGAAAAGTTTTAGTTCAAATGTTAAACGATTTCTGGAAATTGCATAATGAAGAACTAGGTCCTTTAACAAAATAAGAGTTAAGATACTGTAGAAATAAAAAGAAGAATGCTGAGAAAAGTCTGAAGACTAAAAGGGTTACTTAAGTGGTTAATTTATTCTTAGCATGGTTTTTCTCTTTTTCATAAGCTGAAGTTCTTCTAAGTTGCTTTAATAAAATCATGATAAGATAAAAATTACCAAAAAGCAGGAAACAATACACACACACACAAACATACATTGGTAAAAATCACTATATTTCCACAGTCAGAAATTTTTAAATTTTATTGGTCGTTCAGGATGAAGATGGCAAAAATAAAATAAAACAAATTAATTTTATAATGAGGTAAAGATTCAAACTGAGCATAGCAAGGAATAAGTCTTTCTTGCCCTGACCAGGTCCTCTAGTCCTTCAGTTATTATTGTTACTATTGTTACCAATATCTTAGAAATCCTTCAGAGATACGCAAAGCATCCACACACAGGAAGATTATTTTGGATAGCAAGATGAACGTGGGAAAATAATGTTTTTTTTACTCTACAGTTAGATCTTCTGTTTTCTGGCTTTTGTGGAAGGAAGTGAAGAAAATCAGTTGAAAAATAAAGAGAATGGGATTTTAAACCATAAAATCAGAGACTATAAGTAAGGAATTGGCTTGTGTGCTGCAATTGAGAAGCAGCTCACCTATGAAGTGAAATCGAGAAGGGGAGGAATGAAGGATGGAAGCCAAGCAAAGTCTATCTAGGATGAGAGTGGCAACAGAGGGAGGCTGTGGCATGGCAAATGTGAGGACATGTCAAGAAAGAGGGGTCTTAGTTGGTATGAACTGAGCAGGTAACAAAGAAAGGCTGGAACCCAGCATAGCAACCATGGCTCACATGCAATACAGAAGGAAACTGCAACACCAACGAGGATCACCGTCTCCTTGGTGCGTCCTACCTCATAGCTGCGCCTATCCTGGGAGGTCAGTTCAAAGCAGGATTCTTTCTTGGAATCTCTTCGCAGGTGGGGGGCCATCCGTACACTGTAGCCCTTAATGAGGAAGGTCCCTTTGGGCTGCTTGCCTGAAAGACAGGAAAGCTCCCTGTATCCCTAGAGAGATGCAACTGGCAAGGGAAGGCATCTTCTCTGGTATGTAAAATAAAAGCACAGAAACAGCTGCTACATCCCTGAGGAACCACAATAGTCAAGGAAAGGTTATTAGAGAAGCTTAAGAAGAGGCTGCTGCGACAGTGAGGCAGATATCACTGCCAAGCTAGGGAAATGCAACGTGAAAGGTTATTTTGCCAAAAGAGTACAACAGAGACAGAGAATTTATTAGAATGTTAAGAGATCTATAATAACAGAAAGGAGGAATTATTACAGCAGGGAGAGTGTGGCTGTAAATGTGAGGCTCCTGAAGGCTATTATAGAGCTGAAACATTATTATCAGGGCCAGCAGAGCTCACGTTTGAGGGGAGGGACAGCAGCGCAGGGGGGCATTATAAGGTCCCAGAATTGCCTCCCATGCCCTATGTAGCATTTGGGCCAAACTGCTCTCCCCGTCCCCTGCTGGTCAGGTGGGAATTTATGCTAGAGGGAGAATAATATCCTTCTTGTAAGAGGTCAACCTGGGAAGTAGCAGAGTAATGTTGAGTATTATTAGATGACAAGGAAGGAGATAAAAGGAAAAGGACCCTAAGTGAAGGGGAGACTATTCTGCTTGTCACTACTTTAAAAAAATGTTAGAAACACAAAAAGAGGAGGGCTCGCAAGAATTTTGTGTCTTCATTGTGTGGTTCAGGCAGAACACATAGAGAACAGGAACCACAGTGTCTGGGATGCTTTGAGCCCTACATCATGTGAAATGAATTGCTTAATAAATGCTTTTTGATGATGATAATGATAAGGATGGCAGTGGGATGACAACATTAAAAAAGAAAGAAGAAGAAAAAACACTCTGTCCTCACCCGGTTGAGCTAAAAGAAATACACAAACACTGTTCTTACTAAAGAAAATGTCATGGGCACAATAAGAAATAACTGGCGAGAAGGGAGCCATGGAACAGTGCTTTTTGACACCAGAATCTTTTCTGTTAAAGTATCTCTCTTTGTTCTAACTGGCCACTAAAATGTTTTGTTGTTTCTTTGGTCACCAGATTTTATTTCACCCTGATGGCAAAATGGTCAATAAAAGCCTCTGAGTCTCTTGCTCTTGCTCTCCCCCCTCCTCTCTCAACGTGAGTATGGAAGATTCTGAATGAACAGACGTGACACACCTTGTTTTATATCTAGGTATGCCAAGCACTTATGTAAATGCAAAAGAAATGATGAACATTTTTACAGTAACAAATGTATATTAGTTTGAAGTTTTAAAATAAGAAAAGAACAGCTGGCTGGGTTGTATGCCTATAATTTAGAGGAGAAATTGTGGTTGCTGGGTTTGAGACTGGGCTAGGGGTTGGAAGGAGACGGGGACTTGTAGCTCAGTTTACAAACTATGCTGTTATCCTTTCCAAGCAGAGCTTTAGACTTTGCCCCGAGATGGGAAAGGTTCTGAGGAATCTAGGATGGTGAACAGTAGGTGAAGTTCTGTGATAACCACTGCAGGCAGGGAGGCATGGTGAAGCAATTGCTACCAAGTCCAAGGGCAAATCTCTTTTTTTTTCTTCTTTTGTTTTGAGACAGTGTCTTGCTCTGTCAACAGGCGCCAGGCTGGAGTACAGTGGCGCAATCTTGGCTCACTGCAATCTCCGCCAAGGGCAAATCTTAAGAATTTCAAGTCACTTAGCAAAGCTGCAGTTCTTTCCACTACCTTAGTGCCACAAGTACAGGAAGTACAAAGGCAACTGGATGTGTGTCTGATTATTTTCTACATTGGATATCCAGGCACTGGGAGAGGACTAAATTTGAGGAAGGAGTAAGGAAGGAGAAACAGAGAATGATTGCAAGGAAAAAGAAGGGTCTACTCAAACTGTATTGCTGCTGGCCTCTGTATGAAGGTGTACAGCACAAGGAAATTTGTCCCAACAAGAATTGATGTTTTTTAAACTTTGTTTCTCTCTTGCTTCTTAGAATTACACCTGGGGTAGTCCAACTCTGTATAAGAGTATCCCCTATTTGAAAGTTTGCATTCATCTATAATAATAATTTTTAGCTTGTATTTATTTGTAATTGTCTCCAATTGTGCTTATGTCCTCTATTTCTTTTCATAAACCAATCAGTTACATTAAACATGGATAGGAGATCTTCTAGGGTTGACTTGATTGAGTCAGTGGTGGATCATTAAAAAACTATCTCTGACCTGAATCAACACTTCACTGTTGCTGTCATCTGGCTGAAGGACATGTTTTGGGTACAACAACTATTTGGGTCTCCATATTCCATGGCTATAGGAATGTCCACTGGACTACTTACTTCCCAGTAGTCATTAGGATAAAGTTTGGAGTATGTCCTTGGGGGTTCTATTTATGGGCCATTGTTTAAGCTCTTTAAGTCTTTCTCAGAATTAATTTTTTTTTCAATATTTTAGTTATGGCATTGATGCCTATAAAGAGTTTCAAGTTCTTTTTATTTTTTTAAAAAAATTAAAACATTCAACCTTTATAATGTTGTGTTGTTAATCATAATAAAAGATAACCCTTTGATATGCTGACCACACTCTTAGTGTTTAAACGTGAAATAATTTCTAAATTGGCTTCTGCGTTTTTGGTGACGGGCAAGTATTATGTGCCCATGCCTATTTCTTTCCTAAACACGTCCCTTTATGGGTATTAGTTAAGGACTGACATCTTGAGATCTAAGTGCTTGAGAATTTACGAAGTGTTTGCATCCAGGAGTGAGATGCTGCTGGGCAAATGAAGAACACTTACTCTTCTCATTAGCATAGTAGTAGAAGAGACCTCTGCTGACAACACACCATCGCTTCTGCCACTCCGATCCAAAGAAACTATGATCTAAACAGAACAGCAGTAGGGGACATAAATTCAGATAACTACCATCATTGAAAAGTCTGTAAAATCCAACAACATACAGTCCAGTGTGTTATTATTTTATTCCCCAGGTTAATGGACTGTAAAACCCTCCTTTTTACTCCCACAGGTTATCCCATATTGACTCAGGGTCCAGGGGACTAGCTAAGTGAAAGGTCCAAGTTCTAAACAGGGTTGCCTGCTCTGTGCTCCCACAGCTGTCTTTTTATATAGCCTCCTTTATATCTTTCGGGTTCTAATCTCATCCTGTACATTTTCAAATTCTTCATTATATCTTTATGTGTTGCTTTTGACAAAGCAAAATGATTCTCCAGGCCATGGCCATGAAAGAGTCTTTTTTTTTTTTTTTTTTTTGGTGCTGAGCTAATTTGCCTGTTGAGTGTTAAACCTAAGATGCCAACTCTATTAGTACCTATTCTAATTGAATGAGTTAGAGGTCAACAGTTGGGTTTGAAGGCAGGAGTAGTGACTCACATCTGTAATCCCAGCACTTTGGGAGGCTGAGATGGGAGGTATGCTTAAAGCCAGGAGTTTGAGATCAGCCTAAGCAACAAAGTGAGACCATGTCTCTACAAAAAAATTAGTAAAATAGCCATGCACAGTTATGTGAACCATTGTCCCAGCTATTTGAGAGGCTAAAGTGGGAGCATCACTTGAGCTCAGGAGTTGGAGGCTGCAGTGAGCTAGGATGGCGCAACTGTACTCCAGCCTTGGCAATAGAGGGAGATCCTGTCTTTTTTTTTTTTTTTTTCTTTTTTAAAGGTGGTGGCTCATGCCTGTAATCCCAGCATTTTGGGAGGCTCAGGTGGGCAGATCACTTGAGGCCAGGAGTTTAAGACTAGCCTGGCCAACATGGTAAAATCCTGTCTCTGCTAAAAATGCAAAAAATTTAGCTGGGCGTGGTGGTGCGCACCTGTAGTCCCAGCTACTCAGGAGGTTGAGACAGCAGAATCACTTTAACCAGGAGCTGGAGGTTGCAGTGAGCCACGATTGCACCCAGAGCAAGACACTGTCTCAAAAAAAAAAAAAAAAGGAGTTGGGCTTGTCTGAAATTTGAAAGTATGCTGCTTCACATATGATATAAAAACTATACAGTGGGAGCACACCGAGAGATGAGGACAAGAACACCATTCGTTGGTTTAACAAGTTTTATTAAGCACCTGTCATGTAGAAGGCTTTGGAGATAGAGAGGTGAGCAGGGCATAACTATTCCTATCTTGATCAATCTTACAGTCTGCTCAAGGCTGGGACATCTCTCTTTAGCCTACATACAAACACCAGACTCTTTTCCTTTCCTTGCTTTGCTTTTGCCTTATATCTGCCTAGCACAGTACTGGACACAGAGAAGGCACCCTATGTGTTAGCCTTCTTTTTCCTCACTTCCATTTCCTTCCTGGAATGTTCTGCAATCTGTGGGTCTGACCAATACCTTTGCTTTTCTTTTCCAAGTATCCTTGCTTGATTATGTTATCAAGCTCTTGAGCTCCTCTGACGATGTCTTCCATTCCTAAAAAGACCAATGGCAAAATGCTTTGTTGAAACCTGGCAAATTTTCATTTAGGCTACTTTAGATAATTCACATTAATAACAGAGTATAAAAGGGCAACTGCTTAAACACAGCACAAAATAAGACAATTTCTATATGATTGGAGAGAAAAGTAAATTTTCTTTCTTTCTTTTTTCTGAGACAGTCTTGCTCTGTCACTCAGGCTGGAGTGCAGTGTGGTGTGATCTCGGCTCACTGCAACTTCCATCTCTCAGGTTCAAGCGATTCTCCTGCCTCAGCCTCCCAGGTAGCTGGGACTACAGGTACCCGCCACCACACCCAGCTAATGTTTTTTTGTATTTTTAGTAGAGATGAAGTTTCACCATACTGGCCAGGCTGGTCTCAAACTTCTGACCTTAAGTGATCTGTCGACCTTGGCCTCCCAAAGTGCTGGGATTACAGATGTGAGCCACTGCCTGCCCAATTTTCTTTCTTTTCAATTATATCTAATGCTAAAATTGCTTAAAAATATCTAAATAAACATTAATTTGTAGTAAGGTGAGGAAGCCTAAATATGTACTGACTGGCAGGAAAAGGACCCCAGAAAATTAAGAATTTTCTTACGTATATAAGTTCCAAATTGGATAAACCTCATTGAGATAATCAAAAGTCAAATGAATAGCTATCAGCACAGACAAGCTTTAATAAGTAATAGACTTCACATCAAAAGTAGTTACCTAAGAGGGAGCAATAAACACACGTTGAATTTTTTCTTTTAACAAACAGACACCTCTGTGAACATAAATTTTAAGTTCGCACAGGAAGAGCTATGCAAGCTGAACTTAGCAATAACTGCCAAATCCTGATTTCTTAAAAGTATGGGAAAGAGACTGTATGCAGTGGCTTTTGCCTGTAATCCAAGCACTTTGGGAGGCTGAGACGAGCGGATCACAAGGTCAGGAGTTTGAGAGCAGCCTGGCCAACATGGTGAAACCCATCTCTACTAAAGATACAAAAAATTAGCCGGCTGTGGTGGTGTGTGCCTGTAGTCCCCGCTACCTGGGAGGCTGAAGCAGGAGAATCACTTGAACCTGGAGGCAGAGATTGCAGTCAGCCAAGATCGTGCCATTGCGCTCCAGCCTGGGTGACAGGGCAAGACTCCATCTCAAAAAAAAAAAAAAAAAAAAAAAGTATGGGAAAGAATCTAAGAACTGTAGAAGGCTTCACAAAGAATACTCTGAAACTGACATCAGCCTTTAATTGTATGCTGCTAACGTTCTTGGCTTTCAATTAGCCTTGTTAGGTACAAATTTATTGAGAAGTCAAGATCCTAATCCATCTTCCTCCACTGGGGTTTATACTTACTTCACAGAAGGGAGGGACAAAGGATAGAGACAAAGAAGGAATTTACTTCTCAAAAAATAAAATGAAAGAAGAATGAAAAAAAAAACCAACCTCTTTTAAGAACACACTCTACATTTCTTAATTAGGCAAAATGAAGGTAACTGGGCTAGCAGTATTTTAACATTTATTCTTTTTAGTCCCAGAACCCAAATCTCTTTTGGATTGCCTTAAATACAAATACAAAACAAAGTAAGGAATAACTACATATGAATCAACTGGGCCACCTATACAATATCTTGAGAGTTATGGTTGAAATAACTTTTTTTTCAAACAATTGTTTTTTGAACATTTCCTTCAGTAACATTTATTCAAATGTGACTGTGAGCTGGCACTACTTTGCTCAGTGCTTTTCCTACTTTTTGTTTAAAAACAACATCACGACAATTTAAAATGCAATCAAAATTACATTTTGCTTTAAAGCTCTTTCAAGCTTAGTTTTAAAAAGATAGATCAGAAGAACCTCTTTTTTGTTTTTAAGTGTGTCTGTGTGCCTGATTCTTTATCCAATTGGTCCTACTGTGAACTTGCTTGTTCATGGACTACTTTCATTTGCGTGTTTCACAGTTAGCAAACTATGTCGTTGCCATAAATCCTTTTAATTCATTTTAGGGTGCATGCATATGATGAATAGCAGCAAAGGAGAGTTCATTTTTCTAGGATTCTTTCATTTCTTCTACCCCTCTGGAAACACTCCAAGAAAACAGTAGCAGATTCTACTTAGGGAGAGGCATTGAGTGGGGTGAGGACCAGTTATGGAAGAGAAGGCTCTCTGAAGTGCTGTCAAAAAATTGCTCCTGGGGAGGCCAGGTGTGGTGGCACACACCTGTAATCCTAGCTACTCGGAAGGCTGAGGTAGGAGGATCCCTTGAGCCCAGGAGTTCAAGGCTGCCATGAGCTGTGATTGAACCACGGCACTCCAGCCTGGGTGACAGAGCTAGACTCTGTTTCTTAAAAAAAAAAAAATTGCTCCTGGAGGCCTAAAAATTAAATGAAAGACATAGGGGGATGAGGAAAACAGGATCCCATAAGCTTGGAGTTTCCATCTCTTCTTCCTACAGGTTTTTTTTCCCTTTTGTTTTTAAAGGTCTTGTTAAACTTAGAGACACAGCCCCTTGTGAAAGATGCCAAGAGTCTGAATCATAAAAGACATGTTAAACGTTCTATTAGAATTCAAACCTCCTTTTTTAATGCAAATTTAAATGGCATTTTATGGAACATCTATAATTATGAAAATGGGAAGACATTGCCTCGTGTGCAGGGAGAGTCTGTGAGTATGAATATTACATTAATGTGCCCACACCAGCTCACTGATCCTGCTGGCAGGAGCATAAAAAATGCTTGAGTGAAACTTTTATTTAGATGTTAAGACTCCAGGCCCCAGCGGGGTGACAGAGACAGCCCCTGTGAGTTGCCATCAGAGAGAGAGCTTGAATTGAATTACCCAGGGGGGAGGAAGTAGTGATGAGCACTGCTTCGCTTATTTAATTTCATTTACTTTCAGTACATTATCAGCATGAGACTTTTCTCTCTCCACTAACCGAAACCCAAGAATGCCACCACCAAGAAAACAAAGACATAATGCAGCAGAGATGTAACTCCAAGTACTAATTCTAGGAGACAAGGGACAGCACCACCACCACCTTCTCTCCCCAAGAGTCAGACTCAGTTTGCTAAAATTGGGTACTGAAGGAATTGCTGAATTTTCTCTCTTGGTCATTCACTAACAAGATTCTGAAAAGTAATATAGCTGGAAACAATTTTTTATATGCTGTGTTTTTGTGTGTAGTCAGTAAGATGTGTCTTCCTTCCTTCCTCCCTCCCTCCCTTCCTTCTTTCTTTTTTCTTTTTTGTTTTGTATTTTCTTTATACTCTTTCTTTCTTTTCCTTCTTTCCTTCTTTCTCTTTCTTTCTTTCTTCTTTCTTTTCAACAGAGTCTCACTCTTGTCACCCAGGCTAGAGTGCAATGGCGCAATCTTGGCTCACTGCAACCTCTGCCTCTTGGGTTCCAGCAATTCTCCTGCCCCAGCCTCCCAAGTAGCTGGGATTACAGGCGCCCACCACCACACCTGGCTAATTTTTGTATTTTTAGTAGAGATGGGGTTTCACCATGTTGATCAGGCTGGTCTCGAACTCCTGACCTCAGGTGATCCACCTGCCTTGGCCTCCCAAAGTACTGGAATTATAGGCATGAGCCACGGCACCTGGCCTATGTTGCTTTCTCTTCTTTTTTTTTTTTTTTTAAGATGGGGTTTCACCTTGATGGCCAGGCTGGTCTTGAACTCCTGACCTCAGGTGATCTACCCACCTCGGCTTCCCAAAGTGCTAGGATTACAGGCGTGAGCCACCGTGCCCGGCTGTTGCTTTCTTATTCATTAGAATCTGTATTGAGGAACTCTCTTGCCTGGTTTATCTTATGGGCAGTGGGAAAAAATGGGATTATAGGCAAAGTTTAGAATGTCTATGGAAAAAAAAAATTAGGAAATTATTGTCTTCTATGTACAAGGTACTGTGTGGTGAGTCCAATAATAGAGTTGTTCTCAATGTAGTTGACTCTGAGCTCAATCTCATTAGCTCCATGATGTGATAAATCCAAGCAAACAAGATGGGAATCCACAGTGGCATGCAAGCTACATCCTCTTTTGGTGTCAGCGCAGGGTCTTACTGATCAAGAACTGATCATCCTGAGGATGCACAATGTTAGCCATGCCATGCGGGGATGAGGCAGGAATCTTGTATGCCTGAATCCACACCTACTAGTAAGTGAACAGATCTGCAGAGAGCTACTTAATGCACAGTAGAAAGTATGTAAAAGTATGTTTTAGAGGATGGGTATAAAAACAGGAAGAAGTTGCAAACAATTGTATAAGTTGCTATTTTTAAGGCAAAAAATTTATATTTAAGTATACAGTTAAAAAAAGAAGCTTTTTGTTCATTACCTGAGAAAAGATACCACCACCCTCATGAAAAAATAAAAATGATTTCGATTTATTGAGAATAAATGGCCCTCTTGGGCAAGTCTAAAGGTGTATTACATTATATCAGCACAAAACATTCTATTACATTAGTGTCATAATCTCTCTCTACCACTACACTTAACTAAATCTCTCAGAACAGCCCATATAAAGAAAAGATTCACTTAGCTGAAGGATATGGGGCCATAAAGATAAGATCAACAGAGAAGTGTGTTACCCAGAAGTGATGGCCACCCAACTTTCATGGCAGATGAAGATAAAAGAAATTCTCAGATATCTTTCTCTCTTCATTTAGATTCCTTTAAACCCTTGTATCCCACCCACATCCAACTCTGCAGTAAAAAACGACAGGATAGGATTCCATCTCTCAATGCTAAACATGACTCTTCAGTCAGCTACGCACAGCAACAACAATGGGGACCCTTTGGAGTGTGATACATTTCCATAAAGCAGTCAATAAAAAAGACACGGGAGCTTATGTGAGTCATGGCCTATTTAACCAGCTGTGTTCTAGCCCACTGAGAAAAGAGAATTGGAGAAATCAGTTGGCAACACCAGAGCACAAGGCTAATAGCACAGGAGGCCACACAATTTCCACTGCAAAAAGGCTGCAGCCTCTGCAGAACAAACCAGGTGCCCACTAACTTTCATTATAGGCAGCTGGCTTGATCTCTTGCTAAATCATCCAGAAAGGAAAATAAATAATTTTTTAAAAAACATCTTTTGTTCAAATCTTTTCCCTGTTAAGTCATGGACTTCTCCCATCCTCCCTCTTCTTTTTAATTCAAGTTTTTTTTAACTGTTTAAAAAGGGATCAAACCAACTTGAGCCTAGAGACTAATAGCTACCAGGGGTGAATTTCAGACAGGGTGAAGTTTAGCAGGTTCCTTCATTAAAGTACTCATGCAAAAAACCTGCGGATTGGGTGTATGAGATTGGAGAAAATTTAATATTTGAGGGCTGGGAATGGTCAAATTCTACCTGCAATTCCAGTGCACTCACAGATGGCTGGTGTGTGTGCATCTGCAGACATGTACACAAACACATGCTTTAAAATGCCTCAAATGTACCGAGGTGAGGAGGGTATAGTAGGTAGGTTGTGGGGGATAATTTTCTCTTGTCTGGTGATTGTGGATTTCAAATCTGTTCATGAAGCTCTCTTTTGTGCATCTGATTTCTGTGGCCTTCTTTAATAAGTTCATTACTGCTTTTCCTTAGCTTCTTGCTTTTCTGGGTTACTTTTTTTTGCCTTTTTCTCAATTTTCAGGAACCAGTCAATAAATGATAGTTTGTAGTATCTGGCAGGAAGTGTTCATCTTCTGGTGCTAACAGGGAAGTTGGTTTCAATGACTATTCCTTGATTAGTCCCTTGAACAGGTGTATATAGTTCTTTAACTTCTGTGGTTCCATTTGATATCCACCTGAGTTTACACTTATACCGCACACTTTTGTTTCATTCTGTTTCACTTATTAAGGAATTTAGCCCAACATATAAAGGGTGAAAAATTCTAAACCATTACTAATAGATTTAGCATCTAAAAGTTTCAAAGATATAGAAAGCACTCAAACAGATGGCTTTAAACTAACTGAATGGAACGGTTCATGGAGAAATAAATTGGACAACAGATGAAAGGAAGGGAGTGAACACAACATACTTAATCAAGTTCTTCAACAAGCTGTGATGTAAGAAGCTAGGAAACAAAATGAGAGCAACTGGAGCTAGACTAAAGGACCCCAGAAAATGGTAGAAATGACGTGTTTGTAGTTAGCAAACCAACACAGAACACAACTTTCATGATACCTCAATAGACTCATGTTGCCCTTCCAATTTTTGAAGGTCTTTTAAAAAGACCAGTGAATCCAGGCTATAGTGAACTTAGGTTACAGAAATCTGTGGAGAAAATCCTGTTATACTGAAGATAAAAAACCTTCTGAGGTCCTAGGTCAGTAGTACTAAGAAAAAAAGCAGATAATTAACAAAATAATTAATAATGAATATGCTTTAACAAAAATGGCCCCAAAAAACCCTAACCAGTTTTTAATTGATCAGGATTGTATCAAGCACTTTTACATCTAAGTCCCACAACATCCCTATGAGGCATGTTTTAGTATCATCCTCACTTTACAGACTAGGAAGCTGAGGTGTAGTGAAATGACACGACTTGCTGAAGCTTGCTCAGTTGGAAAAGCCCGTGCTCTTTCCAATACTCTAAGCTTCAGACACGCATAGAAGTGTTGAGGAAAGATTGGGTCTTCCCACCTCACTCCCTCACAAAAAGAGACCCTGTGTTTTGGAAGAAGAAACAGGCATGATGTGTGATTATTCTAATTCTTGGTGTCAAAAAATTATTTTAATATCTATATTTCTTATTTACTTTTTTATGAGCAAGCTGAGCAGGTTTTATTTTATTTTTGTGTTTTTTCAGCTTTTATTTTAGGATGCAGGGTACATGTGTAGGTTTGTTACAAAGGTATATTGTGTGATGCTGAGGTTTGGAGTATGAATGTATCTGTCACCCAGGTAGTGAGCACAGTACCCAATAATAGTTTTTCAACCCTTGCTCCCCTCCCTCCCTCCTCCTGTATTTACCCAGTGTCTATTGTTTCCATATTTATGTCCATATGTACCCAATGTGTAGCTCCCACTTATAAGAGAGAACATGACATATTTAGTTTTCTGTTTCTGCGTTAGTTCAAAAACATGGAATGCTTCACAAATTTGCGTGTCGTCCTTGCACAGGGGCTAGGCTAATCTCTGTATTATTCCAATTTTAGTATACGCACTGCCAAAGTGAGCACTCTTATTTACTTTTTATTTTTTTGAGACAGACTCTCTCTCTGTCACCCAGGCTGGAGTGCAGTGGCATGATCTCGGCTCACTGCAATCTCTACCTCCTGAGTTCAAGTGATTCTCCTGCCTCAGCCTCCAAGTAGCTTGGACTACAGGCACAAGCCACCACACCTAGCTTTTTTTTTTTTTTTTTTTTTGTATTTTTAGTAGAGACGGGGTTTCACCATGTTAGCCAGGATGGTCTTGATCTCCTGACATTGTGATCCACCCTCCTCGGCCTCCCAAAGTGCTGGGATTAAAGGCGTGAGCCCCCACGCCTGGCCTTCTTATTTACTTTTTAATGTACTGACTGATTAACCTTTAGAATTGTCTCCTAGTGCAGATCTATGTGAAATCCAAGAGGTCAACAGAGATTATAGAGCAAAATACAAGAAAGTCTCAGAATGCAATAAAAGAACACATGAGTTAAGAAACTATAAGAGGGCTGGGTGCAGTGGCTCATGCCTGTAATCACAGCACTTTGGGAGGCCGAGGCAGGTGGATCACGAGGTCAAGAGATCGAGACCATCCTGGCCAACATGGTGAAACCCCATCTCTACTAAAAAATACAAAAATTAGCTGGGCGTGGTGGCATGTGCCTGTAGTCCCAGCTACTTGGGAGGCTGAGGCAAGAGAATTGCTTGAACCCGGGAGGCGGAGGTTGCAGTGAGCCGAGATTGCGCCACTGCACTCCAGCCTGGCTCCTGGTGACAGGGCAAGACTCTGTCTCAAAAAAAAAAAAAAAAAAGTAAAGAAACTATAAGAGGACACAGCCAGAAGCTCATAATCCTAGCAGTTTGGGAGGTTGAGGTGGGTGGATCATGAGGTCGGGAGTTTGAGACCAGCCTAGCCAGCATGGTGAAACCCTGTTTCTATAAAAAATACAAAAACATTAGCCAGGCATGGTGGCGTGCACCTGTAATCCAGCTACTTGGGAGGCTGAGGCAGGAGAATTGCTTGAACCTGGGAGGTGGAGGTTGCAGTGAACCGAGATTGTACCACGGCACTCCAGCCTGGGTGACAGAGCAAGACTCTGTCTCCAAAAAAAAAAAAAAAAGTGCTGCTTGGTTGCTTGGTCACCAAGGTTTGTAAGACCTCTTCTGAGGCAAGGGTGATATCTAGAAAAAGAACCCCCATTCCAGTGTAGGACTCATACGGGAATCTTGGACATGATTTATTTACTCTTGAAGGAAAAGGTTTGGTTTGAAAAGGAAGAAGATTTTTCCCAGCACTTTGGGAGGCTGAGGCAGGAGTCACTTGAGGCCAGGAGTTTGAGACCAGCCTGGCCAACACAGCAAAACCCTATCTCTACTAAAAATAAAGAAATTAGTCAGGCATGGTGGTACGTGCCTGGAGTCCCAGGTACTTGGAAGCCTGAGGCAGAAGGACTGCTTGAGCCTGAAAGGTAGAGGTTGCAGTGAGCTGAGACTGTACCAGCCTAGGCGACAGAGCAAGACTCTGGCTCAAAAAAAAAAAAAAAAAGGTTTTAAAGTCCAATATCCAAATTAGTTTCTTTTCATAAAGTATTCCCTCAATAATGCCAAGCCACAAGGTAATTTATAGAAACCATGAGTATTCATGGAGGATGAAGAACCCTCTCATTCCTACAAAGGCACAGCACACACTAATTGTCTAAGAGACCTGTGGTCTTGGGAGATACTCTCTTCCACAGCTTCACTTCCAGTGAGATTTTACTTATAAGAACTGAAAAGTGTTAGGAAAAAGTCCTTCTAACTCCAGGCATGGTAATTTCAATGCACTAATGATAACATCTAAATAAATGGTAATAATCAATACTTTCTGGTAGGTGTCAGGAGTTCGTCTTAAAGAATGACTAACTATAATAATCCACTGCTTCTCAACCATGAAACATTAGTGTACTTTGATCAGTTAAAGGACAGAGATTATCAATAATTTACTTTTAGAATAAGAATGCGTTTTAAGTTTTTCTATAACAATACAATTTATGGAATTCTGATATGCTTTCTTACAGGGAAAATTCAATTAAAAATAACTTATAGCTTATCCTATGTATGCTACAGACTATAGTGATGAAATGAATCTGATGTACTATCATAATTATGACATCAAGAATCCCCACAGTGCTTTATTTACTTGAAAAAAATTGTGTTCCTTCAAAACCATGAGTGTTCTGTGGTAGTGGGATAAGCATATGTGTCTTTTGATTTTATCAATAACACATATCTGTAACCCAGCATCCTCAGCTTCATTTTTATCCTGAGATTCCATCCTTAATATAGAACCACAAAAGACCGGAAGTCTCTTTAGCAGCTAAGCCACTGTAAGTGGCAACAGAACAAGTGGGAATCCGGATGCAAATTAAGGCAGCAATCCTTCAAATGGCCTCATGATTCTAAAAACGACGAGAGGATTTAAAAATGTCAAATTGTCTTTTTACAAAACTTGCAAGATCGATGTATTCCCTCTGAGTCAGATCACCATTAAACATGCATCATTTGAGAGCCTATCTTTAAAAACGAATGACGAAATGTCATTTTCAGATCTATTTATTTACTATGCCTCCAGACTGTGATAAGAACACAGAGAAAAGGAAATAAAAAGAAAAGAGCCTTGCCTGGGTTTGGAATCACATTTTAACTGGTTCACCAAACTGTGGCGAGAAGTCATCTGTCTAAAACACAGATCATGTCACATTCCTGCTTAAATCCTATAATGGTTCTTGATTACCTACAGGATGAAACTCAAACTCTCCAGCATATAAAAACTTTAAGCACTTGGTCTCTTCCTACCTTCCAGTTTCATTTTCTCCCACCTTTGTCACCTCCCAGTACTCCAGCAACAGTAAGAAACAGACTCTGTCCTGTGGAACATGCCATGTACTTTACACTGCCAGGTCTCCGTGTATTCCGTTTTTCCTGTTTGGAACTTCCTCTCTACTCCCAGCTGTCAAGTTGGGAGTGCTCCTTCAATTCAAATGTCACATCCTCTTTGAATCTTTGATTTTCCCATGTAATATTATATACTCCTCTTCTGTGCTTTAATAGCATTTTCTAGAGCATTTTTATAGCACAGTCTTGGCTCCCAGGGACCCTAAATCTTTTCCCCAATGCATTCCATTCTTGCCACTTTGCTTAGGTTTCCATAAGACTTTAGTAACAATGTAAAGCTGCCAGAATCCTTGAACAAGCAAATGGAAAAAGGGCTATTCCTGGGAAAAGAACTGTAGTAGTGGACCTGGGTACAAGGCAGTAGGGAGGAGGGTAAAAATAGATTTTGCATTCATAGGAAAAGAGATGACACCCTGGGAGAAATTAAGTGAACAGAACATTATAGTACCTGGATTAAAATGGGGAAACAAGTTGCATATTAGATTCTTCTTTGGTGCATATAGCTGTGCACCTAAGGGGATGCGCCAAGGTTTGCATGACAATTGTGTAGGTAAGAAGAGTAAGAATTAGATTGAGGAGGAACTGGAGCATATGAATAGCTGAGCCCCATCACAAGATTGGGCCATTCTTTTTTTTTTTCTTTTGAGTTGGAGTTTCACTCTTGTTGCCCAGGCTGGAGTGCAATGGTGTGATCTCGGCTCACTGCAACCTCTGTCTCCTGGGTTCAAGCGATCTCCTGCCTCAGCCTCCCGAGTAGCTAGGATTACAGGCACTTACTGCCACGCCCAGCTAATTTTTGTATTTTCAGTAGAGATGGGGTTTCACTGTATTGGTCAGGCTGGTCTCGAACTCCTGACCTCAGGTGATCCACCCGCCTCAGCCTCCCAAAGTGCTGTGATTACAGGTGTGAGCCACTGTGCCTGGCTCTGGGCCATTCTTTAATTAGTTGTTGAACTGATGTAGGATTAAGAAGGATCTTTCCCTTAAATATATGCAATACACTGTAAGGATTGTGGTACTAATTATTTAATTTCTGGAAGCCTAAAGAAAAGCTGCCAGTGGGAAATCTGGTCCCTTTCATAGAGGGCAGTGCAATTCATTATTTGTGTACTTGTTTCTCTTTGTATCCCCAGGGGCCTCATACACACAGTAGGTACCCAATAAATGTTTGTTAAACTGAACTGAAACCACTTCTAGCCTAATGGGACTTGTGGTCTAGGAATGCAATGTGAAAGTGAATAGTTGTTAGTCAAACCATTTTTGCTTAAGTCACAAACAGTAATTTTTGTTCTACTTTAATCTTAGGGTAGGTATCATATAAGACAAGAGAGTAAGAAGATACAATGAAAGGAGGATTTTGCCAAGAGAGCAAGGAGGAAGTGGGGGTGCAGAAGTTAGCAAGTATGACAGCACTGAGAATGACAGAAAGAGGACCAAAAAGGATTTTGGAGAAAAAGTTAGAATAAAATGTCATGAACCACAACTGGAGAAAAATAAATTTCTCTCCCTTCCTCCTTCCCTCCCTCCCTCTCTCCCTTTCTCCTTTCCTCCCTCCTTTCCTCCCTCCTTTCCTCCCTTCTTTCCTCCCTTCTTTCCTCCCTCCCTTCCTTCCTTCCTCCTCTCCTTCCCTCCCTCCCTCTCTCTTCCTTGCTTCTTTCCCTCCCTCTTTCTTTTCTTTCTTCTCTCTCTCTTTTTCTTTTCTGAGACAGGGTCTTGCTCTGACACCCAGACTGAAGTGCAGTGGTGCAATCACGGCTCACTGCAGCCTCCATCTCCTGGGTTCAAGCAATCCTCCTGCCCTCAGCCTCCCAAGTAGCTTGGACTACATGGTTTGCGCCATCATACTTGGCTAATTTATTTTTTATTTTTGGTAGAGATAGGGTCTCGTTATGTTGCCCAGGCTGGTCTTGAACTCCTGAGCTCAAGCAATCCTTCCACCTCAGCCTCCTAAAGTGCTGGGATTACAGGTGAGAGCTACCATGCCTGGCCAAGAAATAAATTTCTGAGTCCCATATTACAGCCTGATTGGCACACCAATTCTGTTTGCCTTGCACTTTATCTGTCTCCACAATAGGGTTCAGAAGAAGCCATAAACAGGCAAAAGACTGAGCCAAATGAATAACTGATTACTCTTTAGAAAATAGCTATTGATAGCAACTTCTGAGCTATAGACTTTGAGTGGCTGAGAATCTGGCCACTGACAGTGTTTCCTCAGTCTTGTTCTTTTCTCTCCTGGAGAAATGACATTTTATTTTTGGACTTTCACATGTACATTGGTTTGCATCCTGTGAGCAAACATCCTATGTGTGTCTGAGCATTTAATACTGTTAATGGTGAAGGCTACATGGAGATTAGTGTGACAGACTCCTGACATCTCTATTTTAGTTACTATCCAAAGCAAAAGATGTAAGGAGGAATCAGATGATAATAACTTTGCTTTTTCCATGTCTCTTTAGTAAAAGACATTGAGATATCATCAGAGTACTGCATTGAGAAAACTTTAAAAGCAAACACAGCAGAAAATAAAAAAGAAGACTCAGGAACTAATTATCATGTTTCTCTGGGGGTATTTCAGGGTGGGTGATCTAATGAGAATTCTCACACCCCATCAGGAAGAACTTGATGGGAAAGCAGTGATCTTAACAATGTGGCTTTGACCTGATATGTAGTACCTCCTGGACAAAGAGCCACTCCCAAGCCAAACCTCACCCCCAGACAGCTCCATGGGTGTCTCTGTGCAGCAGTACTGGCTCAGAGACAGAAAAATGATGTTGGCTATGATAAGTTACCTTTAAGCCAAAAATCACCCTCCCTTAAAAAAGATGTTACAATTCTAGCTTTAAATCTTTCTAGATTCTTCTGTTTCATCTGACAAAACTCAAGAAAGTTTGAAGTCAAACTTTGCAAGGAAAAAGAATTAGGAGGAGAAAATGAGGGTGATGTTGCTAAACCCAAAATTTTCCAACCAAATCACCAAGTCTGTAATTGCAAAATAAAAACACTAAATCTCAATATCTATTTGCACAGCTCATTAACTAGGGGCTCACACTCAGCAAACAGGAAAAAAAGAAAAAGAAAAAACTTCAGTACTAAACACATTTGGAAAGTTACTATAGAGACCTATATTTCCCTTGGATCTAACCTAGGCTCTGCCACATTCTGCTACACTGTGGTTGGATGCATCTGTCTGTCTGTCTGTCTGTCTTTATTGCTTATTTAGCAAGTAGCAAATCGGGAATGAGGCAAAGCATCTTTTGTCAGACCATGCGGGAGAGAGAAAGAGAACATTTCTTTCCCCACTGAACATAATGAACGATATGGCAGGCACTCGACCTGCTCTGCTACTGGGACAACATGATTTACAATGTGAAAAGGGAAAACCTAAATCACTAAGTAATGAAAACATTAAAGTTAATGCATCACAAGTGAGGAATTTATTACCATTAACTCCAATAAACAGTTATAAAACGCTCGTCCTTTCCTGTCCGTGCACAGGGACACAGACACTGGACTTCATTAAGCTCAACTTTCTTTTCTTCTTCACTAGACCAGTCATGTGTGTTTGAACCAACCACCATTTATTGTTAAGTGGACTGGCTCATTTTCCAGGGCTGTAGAAAGCTGAAGGCACATCCATTCTGCTTCACGGCACTTGGTATAGACGGATGAAATAGCAAAGTTTAGAAGACATGCAGCTCGGTATTGCTGTATAAGTTTATTTAAAAGTCTCTAAAATGTATGTCTGACAAAAGCAGAGTAGCTCTTCTGAGCAGCCCTCCTCACAGGCAGGTATATAAGTAATAATGCCTGGTGAGGAGGGAGGCATATTGGATGCCAATGCACGTGCATTTAGCTGAATAATTTTTCCCTTGTTATTGTTTGGTATAGGACCTTGGAAGCCTGAGATGGAAACCCATTTCCTTCTAATGTTTTTCTCTGTCACAGGGGCAGAGAAGTTTATTACCTTAAGATTGTTCATGAACAAAAGAGGCTGTACATATTGGATGGCTCAGGTAGATTGGTTCCAGATTCACTTATTTTCAAGGAAAAAAAGAACTAAAGTGTATTTTGGATAGCCACTTCTAATTGTGGAATTGCCTGGGTGTTACAAAGCAGATAGGAGAGGCAGCATGAAATTCAAGCTTCCCTGGCCAGGTAGTTACAATGGTAACACAATAATAGTAATATTTTACATTTGGATAGCACTTTAGTGTTTATAAAATGCTTTCATGTATGACACCTCCTTAATTCTGATCTCCTTCATTCAGACAGAAAGATCTCATCAGTCTACCCTTCTGAAGCTGAAACATGCTCACACAGTTGGGAAGAAGAAGAACCAAGACATAAACTCAGGGGTTTTTTTGTTTTTTTTTTTGAGACAGAGTTTCACTCTTGTTGCCCAGGCTGGAGTGCAATGGCATGATCTCCACTCACTGCAACCTCCACCTCCTGAGTTCAAATGATTCTCCTGGCTCAGCCTCCTGAGTAGCTGGGATCACAGGCGCCTGCCACCATGCCTGGCTAATTCTTTTTGTATTTTTAGTAGAGATGGGGTTTCGCCATGTTGACCAGGCTGGTCTTGAATTCCTGACCTGAAGTGATCCCTTGCCTTGGCCTCCCAAAGTGCTGGAATTACAGGTATGAGCCACTGTGCCCTGCCAAAGCTCA